>JARQZK010000891.1:0-130879 GCA_030704885.1 Cynegetis impunctata | reverse complement strand
AAAGGTCACGAAAAGTAAATAAGTTATATTTTTTTTTCTACTAATGGAAATAACTGACACAAAAAATAATTAACAATTTTCAGAATACCTGGAACCAGTTCGGTTGGATAAATTTTCCCTAAGACTGTAACCGATCCTATAGGGAACACGGTAGTTATCAAACATTAAAACCCGCTCGAAAACTCACCTACGACCATTTTTCATTTGATTTAGAAAGCAATTCATATATCACGTTGACCAAAAGTAAGCCCCAGCGAATGAATTTCCCTCGAAAACATTTTACGGCAAATCCCGTGTGTCCCGAAACCTCGAACACCGACGTTCTAAGCTCGCCTCTTATGCATAAGCGGGGACATATTTTATGACGTAAACTCTATGCATTAAATATGCTCCGTAGACGCCAGTGTTGCTACGTCGCTTAAATTATTTCAATAATGTATGATTTTGCCGGATCCAAATCTGAAACAAACCGTTTGTTTCGGAAAATTACGCTTCTGTGCGAATTTTCCTGCGACCGACCAATTACTTAATTCGACCGAGTTGAGGTTCATGCTTGAACGGATTACCCATTTCATATAATCTCAACTGCAAACGCTATATGTTTGAAATTTTATTTGTTTTCTCGAAATGTTCCTCGTTTAGATTATAAAATAAATATTCACTTAGAAACATATCCACAGTACTTTACAGGAACATTTTTTTCATTTCATATACACGCTTTTTAGTCTAGTCAAACAGCAGATGATCTGGTCTTAAACGAAAATAAAACTTTGTAGATGACACACAGTTCTATAAAATTAGAATAAAATAATAAATACCTTGGTATCATACACGACATGAAACTCAAATGGGGTACTCACATCGATCTGCTATGTAAGACGATTTCATCAGATATTTACTTCATCCAAAGATTAACATATGTGGAACACCTATAGCTAAAACAGCATACTTTTCATTGATTGAATCCCAAATCAGATATGGCATTGTAGCTTGGAATCAAACGACAAACACAAACACGAAAATAGTCTTCTTGTAACTGAAAAAAACAGACAGACAGACTCCAGAAATTATTCCACTGAGAAATAGGCCTTCTTCAAAAAGCTCCCACTAGGTATGCTCCTAAGAGTAGCCTGAGCCTTATTGAAGGCCTTATGGACAAAAAAATTTGGTCCATTCCTCGACTCATCAAGTCTGAAATACTATCTTCTCTCCTTTTGCTGTAATAGTTATGAATGTCCCCATGTTTGTCGTACTCCGATAATTATTATAAGGCATTCATAAATGTAGATGGGAACGTAAATATTTTAAATTTTGTGATTTCATGTCTGCAATAATCTCTATAATTCAACTCAGACACAATTCTCAGGGCATTTCTCTGCAAATAAAATATTTGCTCTCTCCCAGAGCAGTTTCCTCAGATCAGTACACAGTATCTTCTGTCCGATTCCACAAGAGCATGATTCGCCAACCTAATCACACTCCTCGACAATGAGTCCGATAGAGCTCACAACACAAAAACACCCCGAGAAATTTAATCTTCCAGTTCATTTGTATGATATACCCAGGCAAGACATGGCTTCAGATTAAAACCCAAAAACTTTATCGAATCACTTCTATTATCAAAATCAAAATTTCTAAGTATGAATAGCATTTTTTCAGTCTTTTCAGCTTTACAACTCAAACCGTTGCTCAAAACAACTCTTCGCTATCGACTCTGCTACATGCCCCAATTCTGATGCCATCTGCATGTGTTCTGCAGCTACAGATAAGCAAGAGTCATCAGCCACAATATATGTTCCTATGAAATTTGAAATATCATTAATAAACATGAGGTAGAGCAACGGTCTCAGGATTGGCCTTTGAGGCACTCCTATATCAACCTGTCCTTCATTCTACCATATTTTCTCCATCATCAAACAAACTATAGACTTGGAGACTGCCATCATACAACTTCAGAAACGCCTCAAACTTCCCACTAGTTCCCACTCGGGAAGAAGCAACCTAAAAAAGGGGAAAGTGTACTTCGAAACACTGCACGACCTTTAGCAAAACAATGGCAAACAATTCAGAAGGAAACACCTGAAATGATTCGAAGATCATCCATTTCACACTGAACAGGAATTCTTGGTATTGACAAAGTAATACCCACTCTTGAATGGATATGTGTCCTTTGTTCTCTTCGCATTTCAAACTTCTGTGGATTTTTGACATTGTATCCTAACGTCAACTCCATTCACTTAAATTGTATGAATAAGGAATTTTTACAATTGTCAAATTTCATTCTATCTACGAGATAATTACTTATATACGTATTTTGAATAAATAAGCACATCCAAAAACCAGAATTTATCATTTCTTCTGAACGAATGAATAATGTTTTAGGTAATTCAAAGAAGAGCCAAAATTAAATATTAATTTGTCCAGAGATTGTAAGTTATGTGGCTTATAGCAGAACATGACTAGACAAAGTGGTTCAGACTATTACTTCGACAAACTAGCTTGTCTCACGCAATAATTCCAGAACATTTGGGTCTTCCTTAAATGAATCCTTGTTTTTATTGGGGTTTGAGAGGAATGAAGTCCTCTTTCATTGTCAACATCAATATAATTAGCACATCTCCATTGCTTTCACCATTTTCGCAATAAGGAGGGATATTTTATATATCGTTCTGAATTTTATTAATGAATCTGAAAGGTAACATTTCAGGTTTCAGATAACAATTAAAAATATCTTAAGGATTGCAAGCTCTTATTGCATCAACTAACATAATTCGTGAGTAATCATAGGATTAAGAGAGGTTATAAGTATAACTACTAATTCTGCTTTATAAACACTTACGCATACCTATACGAATACAGCGGACGTGAATGCAACTCGTTACATATTTTTACAAATAACGTACGTTAACGCGCGGTAAGAACTGAAATTTTAAAGTTTAAACTTTAAAATAAAACACACTTGGCTTAAGTTTCACTATATAAAAATATTTAGATACTGTATTTAGCAGTAAAGGATAGTCAACATGTTTCGAGTTATGAACTCATTATCAAGACACTGACTACAGGAGAGTATTAAATTTTATTTTATAAAACAGAGAAAAGCAAAGGTGATATCTGTGAATCAATTTGTTCGTTTACAAGGAGTAATTTACTATTATGGGCGGAACGTATTTCGAGAATTCAAGAAGGTCAAGGCGCTTTCCTTTGTTACCTGAATGCAACAATTGGGTTTTGTTGAAATCCAGGAAATGATTAAATTCTATACAATAATCGGAGAAGCCACTGGTATTCCTATTTTGTAAAATTGACTTTTTATGTTCTTCACCACGAATGTTTATATTCCTTTCTGTTTGTCTAATATAGAAAGCAGGACATTCGTCGCAAAATATTTTGTAAACACCACTGTTTTCTCCAATGTTAGATTTTTCTTTATTATTGACTAAGAATTACTTCAAGTTTCTTTTAATTGTACAAATTGTTTTAACGTTATTTTTCGATAGTATTTTTTAAACTTTGCTACTCAAATTCGGCACATAATTTATTGGGAAGTATTTTTGTTCTTCATTAATAGTTTGCGTGGGGTATATCGAATGCAACAGATTCTTCATTCGTTTTTACACAATGAGGACTTTCATAATAACCGTTATTGGTGGCTAATATTTTAATTAATAATAAAATTCCAATGTTCTCCGAACATTGGAATTTAATTATTTTCTGGATTTCAGCAAAACCCAATTGTTGCATTCAGGTAACAAAGGAAAGCGCATTGACCTTCTTGAAATTCTCGAAATAAGTTCCGCCCATAAAAGTGAATTGCCCCTTGTAAACGAACAAATTGATTTTCAGGTATCACCTTCGCTTTTGTCTGTTTTATAAAATAAGATGTAATACTCTCCTGTTACAGTCTTGATATTGAGTTCATAACTCGAAACATGTCTACTATCCTTTACTGCTCAATACAGTATCTAATTATTTTTATATAGTGAAACTTAAGCCAAGTATGTTTTACTTTAAAGTTTAAACTTTATTCTTTATGATGTTTCACCTAGTGATGTGCGAGAATTCAATCTCGGTTAACAAAAATTTTATTTCTATACCTATTATTATAAGAAGATCAACGCGAATACTTCAAATATAATTGCACTATCTATTGAATTACGTAATTTTCAACTAGCAAATGCAATCCATTTGTACGTCTTTCAAACAGAAAATAAAATTTATATGTCATATATAATCAATATCAATAATTTCAACATTCATGGTTTATATTTTAGAACGTACCTATTTTATGGTCAAAGTCAGGGTGGGCGAAGTATCATTTTTATTGCAATATTATTGACTTCAGATGATATAAGGAGCATAATGCTTTAAATCAATTTAGGCAATTTTCCGCCTGAAGCACGCTATTCTATCCACAGCCCTAATATAGAATATAGGACATAAATTATATGAAGTTCACATTAACCGACCCAATAAACTAGCACTTTAAGAGTATTAGGTACATACTAACTATTTAAACGTAAAGTGAAAACGTAAATAATCAGATCAAATAAATAGTATAATCAAAAATAAAAATAGATACCGGCGAAAGTACAAACTTAAGTATTCCTAATAACGTCAACTGACTACTAGCGTAAAATAGTCAAAATTAAAATAAGATAAGAAAAACACTTGATTCCACTAAAAAAGATATAGTTATAATCGACATACGTTTCGGGTTACTAACCCATTCTCAAGAGTTAACAAACTTAAATTGGCATTGCAACAATCTAAATCTTCAAGAAACAGAACTAGGGAGTGAGAATATTCAGGTCCAGTTGATCGTTCATAATAGGTAAATTCTTGAAATTTGCCGACGTAATTTTCAAAGCTTCTAAAAGGTCCATCTTCCTTCCTTTGTTAAATGAGTGTAATATCTCCAGGTTATCTAAATCTATGAAATGGTTGTTCTGCTACAATGATCGGAAATTAAGGTGACGTTCTTACTTTGGATGATGTATTGTTCGTGTTATTTAAATCTGATGCCTATGTCTCTACCAATATAGAAAGCATCACAATCCATGCATTTTTATTTATTTACACCAGATTTTTCAAAGACTGTCTGTCTGTCTTTATTATTGACTAATAAGGAACCAAAATAACATTTATTCGTACTAATGCTTCTTATATCGTACTTATTCAACCTATTGCGGATGTTGTCGCTTGATTTGGGGACAAAGTTAATTGAAAAAAATTTTTGATCTTCCCATTCTTGATAATTGGATAAACATGTTTGGGAAGTTACTTTTTACTTTCGTTGTTTTATAAATAGAAGTTTATCAATTGAAGAGTATAACTTCTATACGGTCCAAGAGCCACTTTCTAAGATTTCTTGATTTTTACTTTGAAAGGGTCTATGTGCTATCTCCAATATTTCTGTAAACACGCCAAAAAGTGCCAACGCATTATTTCTGCTGTCAGTTTCGCTTAAGAGATGGTGCAATCTGTAAATACCATAGGCTGTTGATATTGAAACGGCCTATGTGCCGCGTCTGTTACCAGTCTGAACGTAATTTTTGTTCTGTAGTTATGTTTTCATCCGATATGCAGAAAAAAAATCAACGTAAAATACGTATCTGGAGTGATAATTGCAATGACCAGAACAAGAACAGAATGGTCCTTATAGCCATGATATATCTTGTTGCATCTGGTAGACTCTTACAGATTAATCAAAAATTTATAATATCTGGACACACATTCTGATGCCATCTGCATGTGTTCCGCAGCTACACATAAGCAAGAGTCATCAGCCACAATATATGTTCCTATGAAATTTGAAATATCATTAATAAACATGAGGTAGAGCAACGGTCTCAGGATTGGCCTTTGAGGCACTCCTATGTCAACCTGTCCTTCATTCTACCATATTTTCTCCATCATCAAACAAACTATAGACTTGGAGACTGCCATCATACAACTTCAGAAACGCCTCAAACTTGCAACAATCTAAATCTTCAAGAAACAGAACTAGGGAGTGAGAATATTTAGGTCCAGTTGATCGTTCATAATAGGTAAATTCTTGAAATTTGCCGACGTAATTTTCAAAGCTTCTAAAAGGTCCATCTTCTTTCCTTTGTTAAATGAGTGTAATATCTCCAGGTTATCTAAATCTATGAAATGGTTGTTCTGATACAATGATCGGAAATTAAGGTGACGTTCTTACTTTGGATGATGTATTGTTCGTGTTATTTAAATCTGCTGCCTATGTCTCTACCAGTTTGACCAATATAGAAAGCATCACAATCCATTCATTTTTATTTATTTACACCAGATTTTTCAAAGACTGTCTGTCTGTCTTTATTATTGACTAATAAGGAACCAAAATAACATTTATTCGTACTAATGCTTCTTATATCGTACTTATTCAACCTATTGCGGATGTTGTCGCTTGATTTGGGGACAAAGTTAATTGAAAAAAATTTTTGATCTTCCCATTCTTGATAATTGGATAAACATGTTTGGGAAGTTACTTTTTACTTTCGTTGTTTTATAAATAGAAGTTTATCAATTGAAGAGTATAACTTCTATACGGTCCAAGAGCCACTTTCTAAGATTTCTTGATTTTTACTTTGAAAGGGTCTATGTGCTATCTCCAATATTTCTGTAAACACGCCAAAAAGTGCCAACGCATTATTTCTGCTGTCAGTTTCGCTTAAGAGATGGTGCAATCTGTAAATACCATAGGCTGTTGATATTGAAACGGCCTATGTGCCGCGTCTGTTACCAGTCTGAACGTAATTTTTGTTCTGTAGTTATGTTTTCATCCGATATGCAGAAAAAAAATCAACGTAAAATACGTATCTGGAGTGATAATTGCAATGACCAGAACAAGAACAGAATGGTCCTTATAGCCATGATATATCTTGTTGCATCTGGTAGACTCTTACAGATGGATCAAAAATTTATAATATTTGGACACACTTATCTTCCATGTGACCGGGATTTTGTCTATATAGTGAGGCTTGAAAGATTAACGAAACTTTATATCCCCAAAAACATTGAAAAAATTATCAAAGAGAGTTGCCACAAAAACCCATAGGCTAATGTAAATGTGAAAAAAAATGACTTAAACGATAGCATTTTCATTGTGTCTATCGTAAATCTCTTAGTGAAATTGGACTATGTGTAACGTGTGATATTCTGAAAAAGAAAAAATAGCTGGCAAATTTTAGATCGGAGTCTTTTCCGATCTATGTTACATTACATTCCGTTATCATATCGAGCTTTTCATGAAGATTTGATTGTTGAAACTGCTTAACAAGGCCTGGCTAATGAAAACCGGGATCATGGAGACACATAGACTTCAGAAGTTAGATCGTTTTAGAATATAAAAGATCTAGGCACTTAGACTATTAACAAATTTTCTCCACTGTTTATTTTTTTGTTAAAAAGTTACTTGTTTTTTTCCAGTCTTCTTGAATTAATAATGTTTATTTTTTTTAAAAGCAAATAAAATTATGAACCGATATAACTTTCTTTAAAACTTACGATAATCAGTTTTTATCGAATATCTCCGATTTTTGGCACATAGACCAAATAAAAGTTATGCTCTTCATTATGGAAACACTATATCCATAATTTTTTGCAATCAACTCAAGTATTTTGGTTTCCTTTTCAAATTTTGTTCTAGACAACAATCTAGTATAAATGAATGAAAGCTACTCAATTTTATCGTGTTTGAATTCATAAAAATAGTGGTAATTCAGCACGGAGATATTACACTCATTAAACAAAAAAAAAAGAAGGACCTTTTAGAAGCTTTGGAAATTAAATCAGCCAACTCAAAGAACTTACCTATCACGAACGATCAACTCGACCTGAGAATATCCCTACTTATTCAATCTGTTTCTTAAATATCTAGATTGTTGCAATGTCAATTTGAGTTTGTTAACTCTTAACAATAGGCTAGGAACACGAAACATATCCCTTTCGCTCACGGTGTACCAAATATTGTACTTCACTTTACGTAAATCCTAACGAATTTGTAGTATGCTTCTATTCACTTCACAACAAAGTACAATATTCTGTAAATATCCTTATTACTATTATGAACTATTTCCTTAACCTAGCGTTGAGTAGATCACCCAAAAAAATTTTATTAATGGTACCTGTAAATGAGTTGTAGAAGTTGTTTCAGAATGTTGAAATGAGGTGGCGCTTCGAACTTTGAAACATGTTGTGACATGTCTGCAATATTTATTTTGTTAATAACCGATACGTGTATTTGTTACTTTCATAGTGAACTTGCGAAAAATTCAGTTTGTTTTTTCTATATTGGAGTAAATATTAGATACTGTACAATATATTGTATATTGTGTGAGTAAACGGAAATCAACAGGTATGGTACAAAACTCCACGTTATTTAGAGTTCTTGTGATATTAGATTTATTTCATACTAGTACGACTTAAAAAAATGAAAGACACCCTACTGCGTAGCACTAGGAATGATAAAACCCCTCGGCGCATGTGCATGTCGTCAATATTTTTTGAATGTACCTATTATATAAATTAAATAACAATGAAAGTCGATTTTACGAATGGAATTAAGGAAAATTGCAATAAATGTATTAATAAGTCGATATTACGAATCAAATCCGTGAAAATTTAGCAAAAAAATTCATTGTTTGACTGTCGAATTTGAATATCCTATCCTGGCTCATTTTGCTGCAAATTATGAATCAAATTGATAAGATATCTCTATGGATGGAAAGCAGACACAGACGCAGAATCAAGCTTAAGCTATTATCAACGTCGCTTGGTTACCGTGGCACACAGAGCACTTCGACGCATGTTTTGTAGAACTTCGTACATATCGACCTTGGCGCATGCGCATGTCGTAATGCCTATTTAAAAAACGTTATAATTTTTTATTCTTCGTTGGGAAAAAATTGGGAACAAAACTTCTCTGATGAAATCATATGTATTTTATCGATATCCGTTGGAATTTTTGAAATCGGACCAGATCCCGACTTTTTGTAGAGAGAATTTAGCTTCACCTCTTTTTTATTCTTTGTTGGGAAAAAGTGGTAATTCAAATCCCCTAATGAAATCATATGTGTTTTATCGATATCCGTTGGAATTTTTAAAATCGGGCCAGTTACCAACTTTTTGTCGTGAGACTATAACCCCTTTAGCTTCGCCTCGGGGTAAAAATGAGTAAAAAGTGCCATTAACTGAAGAACAACTATTGAAACTAATTGAGGAACGCCTCAGATATTGAAGGTCTTAGTGATGACGATTATGGGTGGGGAGATAGGTACGTAGAAATAAGCAATGATTATGATGACTAAAATACGGTTAAAGAAAGAAGTTTAGATGATATGGAAGATCAATCAATCAATCAATCAATTTATTAATGTTAACATCATATACATGATTAACACAGGTTAAAGTATGAGCAGTACACTGCATTAGAGCATAGTAGGTTCATTAAAAATAAAAAAATTAAAATTTACCTAAAATGTAGTTAAAATGAAGTGGTAACAAATTACAATTCACTCAAGTACAGTCAACACACTAAAAGTTATTAAAAATACAATTCATCAGACGTTATACATTAGAGAATACATACAAGACTCAAGATTTCAGATTTAAAAAGTGCATTCAAAAAATTCGTCAAAGCTGTACAATACTTTTTCTAGGAGCATCGCTTTTATTTTATTTTTAAAAATATTAAATGGCAGCTCCTTAATGCCTATTGGTAAAACATTAAAAAAATTTATTCCCCAATAACCTGGACCACTCTGACACCTTTTCAAACGCCAGTAGGCTGGAACGAGATTATTATTAGTTCTTGTATTGTGTTGGTGAATATCATTGTGGGCATCAAAGTTGCCAAGATTTCTCTTAATAAATAGGATGCATTCCAATACAAACAAGGATGGCAGTGAGAGCAACTTTAACTTCATGAACGCACCCCTACAGTCTTCCCTAAAACGCAGGTCAGCCAGCACACGAACAGCATTCCTGGAAGGTAATTTTGATGAAAAATCTTTTTCTTCCAGATGCAATTTCCTGAATCTAGGACAAATTTTGTTTGTACAATGTGCAATATACATTTATGCATTTCAAAAAAAACAAAATTGTCTTTTGATATATCACACGAATAAATGATCAGTTGTAACCTTATGTTGTTTTTCAATTGCATTTCATTTTACTAAATCGCAAATACACTACCACTTAGTCAAAATTTGCAATATATTGTATAAATCATATATACCGTTCACTCACAATGTACAGTTGGTATACATATCACACTCCCTTAAATGGATGACAGAAATTTTTCGAGTACCTACATCAAAAAATTGTAAAAAAATAAAAGTCTTTCTGATTTCAGATTTTTATCTTGAAAAACAAAAATGCGTGAGGGAAAGGGTTAGGTCGAGTATAAATATATCTTTTTCAGTAGAATCAAGCCAAGTGTTTTTCTTCTCTTTTTTTCATATTAATCATTCCAGTTCTACAAATATGCCTCATACATTCGTTTTCCATCAATAACATTTTATCTCAAACTTAGTTATTCGAAATAATAAATTATATATAAAAATCGAAGATAAACAAAATTGTTATTTCCGTTGATTGTCGGCTATTTCAAGAAAATTGTTCAGCATCTAACTCTAAGTTGTAAAGTTTTATAGTCCCAGTCCCAATTGGTTCACAGTTGAATCAAGTGAAAAATTTATAGCCATCGATGAAATATAACAAATTTGCCGCTTCTGCGAACCATGTCAATATACAGAATATTTCAAGATGGAAGATGATTGAATATTTTAAACTGCCGATATTTCCTTATGATTCTCCATCGCCAGCACGTTCATATATACTAGTATGGATCACGTCTACATAATCTATAACTGCGGCATCGCGGCAGGTCTGTCATTTCGCCTCATGACATATTCAGAGATACCAACCTATATCAGACTCCGCAAAACATGTCCCTGCTTGAACTGTTCTTCTGGGACCACGTTTTCAGAGCAGATATTTGGAACGACACTAAAATATGACAATTTTTGATACCAAAGTTTTGAAATTGAACGACTGGGAACGATCTTCGTTTTGCGAAGTTTATAGATATCACTTCACGATGAAGTCTTGTTTCATTGATGAGCCCGAATTTATGCCGGAAGGTTCAGTTTATTATACCTATATATAACAATAAATTGTGTGAAATTCGCAGAACGTATGCTATTACGTCCAACAGTAACATCAAGGGAAACAAAATAATTTTCATTTCAGATATTTTTAAATTTTGGACTGATTGGGTCAATATATGATGTAAATCAATGAATATATTCAAACAATTGTTTATAAAAACAATTTACACATTTATTAAATGAAATAAGCTTGAAGCATGTTTCAGTGAAACTTCACCTTCTTCAGATGCTATATGCAAACTGAATATATTTCTCCGTTATACCGAATACAAGAAATAAATAGATGAAAAATTGTGTGGAAAGTATAAATAGAATTATAGTCACAAATAATTAGTGAAATAGGAAAAACCCATTCTCACTGCTAGTCATAGATCGGTAATTTTGAAAAAATTCAGAAGAGGGTTTGTAGTATGATCATACTACAATCCCCCTTCTGAATCTTTTCAAAATTACCGGGTGTGTCCATTTCTTTCCGTCATAATATAAATTTACTGATTCTGATACATTGAAGTTTGGATGTGCTACAAAAATTACGAAAAATGATATGTTAGAAAATTTTATTCAAAGTAATAACTGTTGTGATATTGCATCTGAGATATATTTCATTCGCTATCCAAAAAGAAGACAACCTAATGAAGCTATTTTCAAAAGGTTAAAAACTATTAAACATATTAAATGTTGTAATTTGCTCTGCTTGTCAAATGATCCGCAATTAATAAAATTTTCTTATTATCTTTTGAAAATAGCTTTATAAAGTTATCTTCTTCCTGGAAAGCGATTGAAATATATCTCAGATGCAATATCACAACTGTTATTATTTTGAATAAAAATGCAATATCACAACTGTTATTATTTTGAATAAAGCTTTTTAAAATGTCATATTTTCCGTAATTTTCGTACGACATTATTATTATTATTTACACCCTCTGTCATAGATGACACCCGCCTACTTGGAATACGTATAGAAAACGCAAAAAGTAATGTAGTAAAACATTATTTTCCCTATTAAAGACACATCAATATGATACATCGTTAGAAAGTGGGGAAAAATCCGTTCCAACCAAACCACAGCCAACTATGATTTCTATTTTTTTTTAAATACACCTTTTTATGCTATAACTCGAAATTGCACGTTTTCTCGACGCCACTGGATTATACAGAAAAAAGAATGTAAAAGTTATTATCTCGTAACTTCACAAACAGCCACGATATTCACACTTGTCTAAAAGTAGAGAAATAGAACTTTTGTTCATAACTCGAGAACAAAAGACGATAGTAAATTTTGGTTTTCTCCAGTGAATTTATCTCAAAAAAAAAAGATCGAGAATCCGCTCTTTATTTTTTTGTATCTCCTTTAATTACCAAGAAAGACCATACAAACATCGAAATTTGCCAACTCTGTACATGTGATGTATTTACTATATATATATTTACTATATACATATATATATATATATATATATATATATATATATATATATATCTATATATATATATATATATATATATATATATATATATATATATATATATATATATATATATATATATATATCAGGGGCGGCTAGTCAAAGGAGGCTAAGCCTCCTCAATAATATTCCGTGTATCACTAATATATATATATATATATATATATATATATATATATATATATATATATATATATATATATATATATATATATATATATATATATATATATATATATATATTATATTGAATAGTCAGCATTCAGCATATTCATATTAATCAAAATCATATTATTTTATGCACCTACCTTCCTTTCAACCTACATTATATAATATAATTTATTAATTAAGATAGAAGGTATTTACATTTACTGCATTTCATTCATTTCAAGATTTGTGGCAACGCTGCGGAAAGCTTAGAAAGGTATATTCTCAACGTTCATTATGTCTGCCACAGAAAAGCAAACTCACACCACTCAAAAACAAATACTCCGAATGAATACTTCATTGAAATAGAAAACCAAAACACATGTACGCGTATTGTTTTAAAATGAGTTTGATTACTGAAATTAATTTCAAAAATTTCAATGGTGACTTAGTGGAATATTTGTTATCCCATAACTTTAGTGCCCTAAGTTATGAGGATAAAAATTTTGATAAAAACAAAAAAAACCTACCCCTGAATTAAACAATTTGGTGCAGCGTAACAGAAAACAAAACCGAGGTTTTAATACACGGAATTGTGAGAGAAATCCTTGCCTAACCGGATCACAGGTAAAAAATAAATTATTTTGTTGGCAGTGTTTACTTTTTACTAGTGAAAATGTCTCTGTTTGGGGCCGCTTAGGACTTGAGGATTTAATTCTATACCTAGTTGAAAGTGAGGAATTTTTCACCGATAAAGTAACTTTAAATACAGCACGCGGATTAATATCTTACTTACAAGATAAGGAATTTATATATTTTTTAAACATCTTTAAATTAATTTTTGAACAAACAGAAATATTTTTTCAAATCTTACAGCACAAGTTTTCAGATGTAATTTACTCACGAAATCGGCTCAAGTTTCTTTTGGAAAAAACTTCAGAATTTCGTGCAGAAGTTTATTTTAAAAAACTATTTTCTGTATTTCAAACTACTGATGATACGACTCAATTTAGCCCAAAACGAAAGAAATTCAGTTACGCAGATATGGAGCTTCAATATAAGCAAATAATTAATGAAATTTTGGATACTATTAGGGGTCGAATAGAAATATGGTTCTCTGATTTGAAAGAACTGCATTTCTTCGACTTACTCAATAAAAATTTGTTCACCGGATTTTCGGCTAATTTTCCAGATAACCTTTTGGAAAATTTATGTCAAAAATACACTTTTTTTGATAAGGTGGCCATAAAAAGTGAACTGTGTGTTGTTTATAATGAAATTTTGGGGCAAAATGAAAATCATGTGAGGACTATTAAATATCTTTTTGATAATGATTTGAATCAAGAATTACCCCAAGTTTATAAACTCTTATGTCTAATTGTTTCTATCCCGGTGACATCGGCTTCCGTAGAGCGCTCGTTTTCCACTTTTAAGAAAATTAAAACTTATTTACGAAATTCAATGAGCCAGGATCGTTTGAAAAATATTAGTTTGTTGTCTATTGAAAAGGAATTGGTAAAACTTTTGGCGAAAGACAAAAAATTTTATGAGGATATTATAGATCATTTTGCTAACGTTAAAGATCGCAGAATCCCGCTAATCTTCAAAAATATATAATAACTTTTTTTTGCTCTCACCAGCTGTTAACAAATTCGTTAAGTAGGTAGGTAGGTACCTATTTTGTGCAAGAAAAAAAAATTTGATGAATAGATAAATTGATCAATTGGCTGAGAAGAATTTTTGTGAATATTGTAAATAGGAGTTGTAGGTCTCAAGGTAGACACTCGAAAGTGAAAACAAATTAATAGCTTAGGGTGCTTGTTTTACTTTGATTTTCTTTAAATTATATTGACCTTGAAATCCTAAAAATTTTCGCCTATGGTGTATTTTTAACACCTCTTGTAGCCTCCTCAAACCAAAACCTCACGAGCCGCCACTGATATATATATATATATATATATATATATATATATATATATATATATATATATATATATATATATATATATATATATATATATATATATATATTTATATATATATATATATATATATATATATTTAATATACACAAACATTAATTATAGAGAGACAATAGTGCGAAATCATACTCTCAGCGTCATAAAAAGTATCGAAAAGCGAAAGGAACGGGGGTCCCCCGACCAAGAACGTTTTTTTTTGAACATTTACCATTCCAAGAAAATTCATAAAATATATCGAAGTAATAATTTATGGCACCGTTCATTATTGAAAGTGAATTACAGAATGAAATTTAGATCATTAAAGTTTCCCATTCACATTAAGTCGAAAACTAATGAACCATTTCAAACTGAACAAAATAATTTATTTGATTCAATTCAACAATCCCTATTATGTTTCACTCAAACTAAATTTTTATTTTTCGTATAGTCCATTTTCGACTATCCGAGTCCGAAGATCTAATTGAAACATACACCATCAAGCATTCGTCGCTCGTGAAATAACGAAATTTACTGTTCCGTCAATTTGGGGAAATAACACATAAACCGGCGGAAGTAACAAAGAGACCAATTCGTCAGGATTTTCCAAATCATATCATCGGCTCTCGACGGTGCTTTGTACATCACGATGGTCAGCAACCGTCATTCTCCAGAGAAATACAATCAACTGCCCCCCCGACGAGCGGTCAATCTGCCCCCACGTTCACGTACTACGCTCTCTCTTGCCGTCGCCTTAAACCCAACTGCCTCTCCGCCCGCTGACGCAAATTACGCCGCCCTTAAGCGTTTCCTCTCGAACGAGAGGATAAATTAAATTTGTAAATGTTCCGCTAACATGAACGCTCTTATCCGGGCCTTCAAAATATCTGACTTCACGTCGGTGTTTTCTGGGTAGATTGAGCTCATTTTGTTCCACATTCCACAGACAAATGAACAGGGTGAAATTTTTTCTCTACACTGTATGAGTTTGGAAATCCCAAAATATGAGTTTACATTGGGTTGGTTTTGATGATACTATACTACATACTTATGCAAAGGCGCCGAAAAAATTTAAGAAAATTATTAGTTATATTATGCTTTGTGAAATCACAAAATTATGTTGGTATTTTTCATTTTAATCATTTAAAACTTTAGAGCAATATTAATGTTTTATGAAATAGAGATTTAAATACATACAGAATGTTGAATTTTCAATTTCGAAATATTAGTACTAGTTTATTACTGTATTGCTATATTACTACAGTACTGTATTAGTTATTTTCAAATACTGAGTCTTATTCAAAGTAAGTCTTGAATAGAAAAAATTATACGAAAATTGTTTTTTTTATTAAATCTAATGGAATTGAGCACATATTAACTCATTCAAATAACAAATATGCATTTTAAAAAAGCTTAAGTGATATTCGGGGTGGGGGAGGGGGTAGAGCAAAATCTCACGAAATATCACCAAGGGGGTCGAAAAATTCACCCATATAATTAATAAATGTCCCCTTATTTGTGAAAATTATAACGAATTCTCTACATCAAAATCATTCTTAATATATAATAATACCCTAATATTATACTCATATCATTATATTTATATGAAAGTATCTTACTAAAATTGGCAAACACTGATAGTTACCTGACTCAATCATCACTATCCTCTACTTCTACTGAATCACCCTCACATTTCATTCTGTAAAAATGAAATAATATGAGAATAATTTGAAAAAAAGTGCGTGCGTACGAAAACCACATGTCTGAAATGAAAATTCTTTTGCAAACTAATTTTTAAATCTTTTCTCCTAAAATTAAAATTTTGGAAAGAGAATTTATGAAATATTTTTATTTCATATTTTATGAAAAATAGTATATTAAATTCTCAAATGACGAGTAGAAAATTAAAATACCACATGTTATTTGTATAAATTAAAATTTCCTAACCTTCAAACGAAGAAAATTGTGAATTAACATGAATATAACAAATATATTACTTACTCTGAACAACTTCTTAGTATAGGATGATTTACAAATTTATCACAAAATTTGATTTATGAATTCAACTCACTGTATACGTATCAATGATAATGTAAATAAACAAAAAAGATCTGCGTTTAGTGTAGTACTAGTCCTTATGCGACAGAATTGCCATCTAAAGTTCTAATATTTAACTACTAAACGAATACATCAACAAATAGCGTGTATTTTTTCTCGATCTCCCTTTCTCTCTCCCTCCTCTTGCTCCACGGCTATGTGCTTCAAGCTACGTTAGCCGTTTCTCACTTTCTCTCAATCGGTCTCAATCGCTTTCTCCCTCTCTTTGGACAAAAGCGTCCCACATCCGTTTCATCCGTAAGAATCTTAACCTCATGCGCGCAAAGAAGTTTCACTTTCACTGAGAATACTCATTATGAGTATTGTGATACGGCTAAGTAAAGACATACGCACATACTAATACATCTAAGGGGGCAGCCATTAATTACGTGAGATGTTTAGGGGGGTGGGAGCCGAGAGAAATCTCACTCAATATCACGTGGGGGGAGAGGGGGTCTCGGCAAATATCACTTAATTTTTTCTTGCGAGAAACAGCATAAAATTGCTAGAAAACTGGGTTAAATTAAGTAAAGATGTGTCTCCACTGAAATATGGTAAATCATAAATAATAATATTCAAACAAATAAATTATATTTGTTTGGAAACAATTTATTCATTTATTGAATATGAACTATTCTTCTGACATTATTCGTTAACTATTAATGAATATTTATTGACAGTAAATGAATTTTTGTTTGGAGAGAATTTTTTTTTTCATATACTGTACGATGGGAAGATTATTCATAAAAAAATAATGCTTTTATAATAAATATACGATGCACTTATAATTTCCCCTGAAAAAATTCTTTATGTCTTATTACAACAATTGTTTCATTATTAATTTTATTTTCTCCACATTTCAATGAGATATTACTAATTTACTTAAATTAATAGAATTTTTTATTGAAGGTATGGCGGAATAAAAGTGTTAAAGTAGTATTCACACTTGAGATCATACATGAGTCTCCGTTGATTGAATTAGAGTGAATATTTTTTCACAAATTTTAGTAGTTCCTATTTAGCTATTTTATATTGAAACAATGGTTAAAAATAACAATTTACACATTTATTAAAAGAAATAACGCATGACGCACGTTTCGGTGTAACTTCACCTTCTTCAGATGCTAATGGCAAACTAACTATGATTCTCTGTTATATCGAAAACAAGAAATGACAAATTGTGTAGAAGGGGTAAATAGAAAGATGGTTACAAATAATTATTACAATAGGAAAATCCAATTCTGAACTGCTAGTCAGGTAGTTCGGTAATTTTGAAAAGATTAAGAAGGGGGCTTGAAGTATGATCGATTTGGCTATTCAATAGGAGACCGGAATGCTTGCATTTATTTATCTGTAATGATTCTACAAAATTAAGTTTAATTCCCTTACTTTCAGTATTTAGTATTTTGAAATCGAAATTGAATGTGTTATTTTGTTGGAATAAATGGTTTGCATAATGTGAATCCGACTTCTAATTAACAAAGCTACGTTTGTGTTCTGACATTAAGAGATTTAAGTTTTTTACTTGAATTTCCGATGAAAGTGAGGCTGTTATATTTGATGATTCAAATATTACAGCCTTCATCGGAAATTCAAGTGAAAAACTTAAATCTCTCTTATCTAAGCACAACATTAACATTGCTTATCGTACCGGTAATAATTTAGGAAATCATATAAAAAATAATAAATCCAAAGTTCATAAAGATAATAAATCAGGAGTTAATAAAATTAATTGTGGTGACGGTGATAAGTTTTACATTGGTAGAACTTTCAGAAGTTCTCAAACTAGAATTTCAGAACACAAACGTAGCTTTGTTAATCAGAAGTCGGATTCACATTATGCAAACCATTTAATCCAAGAAAATCACACATTCAATTTCGATTTTAAAATATTAAATACTGAAAGTAAAGGAATTAAACTTAATTTTTTAGAATCATTACAGATAAATAAATACAAGCATTCCGGTCTCCTATTGAATAGCCAAATCGATCATACTTCAAGCCCCCTTCTCAATCTTTTCAAAATTACCGAACTACCTGACTAGCAGTTCAGAATTGGTTTTTCCTTTTCTAATAATTATTTGTAACCATCTTTGTATTTACCCTTTCTACATAATTTGTCATTTCTTGTTTTCCATATATCAGAGAATCATAGTTAGTTTGCCATTAGCATCTGAAGAAGGTGAAGTTCCACCGAAACGTGCGTCATGCGTTATTTTTTATAATAAATGTGTAAATTGTTATTTTTAACCATTGCTTTAAGACGTTTTTTTGATTGGCTAGCTAAAGGAAAATTAGCTGTCAATTATTAATCGCCCTGTTTTCAATTGTGCTGCTTGTTACCGAAAAAGAAGCTATTTAGTAGTAATGCGGAGGTTTTCAAATAGAGAATAAGCAGATATCCACTTTGTACGTGGTTTATGCAATGGCAGAGCTCGACGGTCAGCCAGCTCAGTATGGCGTGAATATTAGGAATTGGCTAAACGAGTGATTTCTTGGTAAATGGATTAGAAGTGGTGTTCCTATTCCGTAGGCACCCCGATCGCCGAATTTAAATCCACTACTTTTTTAGGGGCCGTATAAAAGATATAGTATACGCAAGAGTAGACAAGGAGCAGGAGTTGTGTGAAAGAATACGTGTGGCAAGGAATCAAATACGGCAAAACCATTTTGAAGTTTCGCAAGCTTCACATGCGATTACCCGTAGAGATCAAATATGCCTTCATGAACAGGGCAACCTTTTCGATCATTTTATCTAAATGTTAGAATAAGTAAACCTCAGATAATTTTTCCTTAATGTTTAGTTCAGTGGTTCCCAAACTGGGGTAAAGGCATTGGGAGGCTCGGGAGCCTACTAATTTTGGGCTTCAAAATGACAAATTTCATATTTGACAAATTCTAATAAAAGAGGAATATATTGGTTGCGCACTTTCAAAGATAACACCAAGAATTGTCGACCTCGTTGAGAAAATGCAGCACCACACTTCGCATTAGACTAGAATAGTGATTTCAAATATGATATTTCTAAACAACTGCTATTTTTGGATGTAGAATACGTGGTTAGAATATTGACGTCTAATTTTGGGACAACAATCAATTCGTAAAGAAATATTCGAATGCATTTTTCTGGAAAATGCTGCTTCCTAGCGACGTATGAGAGAAGTACCTTATTAGTGCAAAAAGCTTCATATTTTCAAATTTTGAAGTCAAAACTACTAAAACTTAACCACGAAAAAATTTGGGCAAAATTTTTCGCAAATACCCCCCTGCACTACGCACTCCTGAAAATATTGCGATACTAACTTTTAGTACATTGAATAGAGCGTAAAAAGTTTCGTAACCCTACCAAATTTTATCCAATTACCTTCACAGGTTTCGAAAATATTTACAAAAAAACACCATCAGGTCTTCACCTTTAACACCCTGTATCTTATAAACGAAGAAGTTGTGGACTCTAGTTTATATGAACTTATATCTCTATCTTTGGAAGTAAAATATGTGGTCGAAATATTGACGTCTAATTTCGGGACACCCTGTATATATATATATATATATATATATATATATATATATATATATATATATATATATATATATATATATATATATATTTATACATATGTATAATGAAGTGATACTAGAACGTTTATTCAACATTCGACAATAACCAAACAAAGAGGGGCTGGCTATATGGGTTTCAATGCATCGACATTCCCATCCACCTTGAGGCGGTAAATGTTAGAAATATGAAGATGCTCACAAACAATAAAAAACATAAGATAGTAAGATAGCTGTTTGGCCTTTATCGGGGCTTATCAGTATTGTCTATCCATATTTCTATATAAATATATATATATGAATAGCCAAATCGATCATACTTCAAGCCCCCTTCTTAATCTTTTCAAAATTACCGAACTACCTGACTAGCAGTTCAGAATTGGTTTTTCCTTTTCTAATAATTATTTGTAACCATCTTTGTATTTACCCCTTCTACATAATTTGTCATTTCTTGTTTTCGATATAACAGAAAATCATAGTTAGTTTGCCATTAGCATCTGAAGAAGGTGAAGTTCCTCCGAAACGTGCGTCATGCGTTATTTCTTATAATAAAAGTGTAAATTGTTATTTTTAACCATTGTTTTAATATGCTTGTTTTACTTTGATTTTCTTTAAATTATAAGGCGGTTGACCTTGAAATCCTAAAAATTTTCGCCTATAGTGTATTTTTTAACACCTCTTGCAGCCTCCTTAAACCATCATGTATCTAGTTATCTATCTTTCTATCTATCTATCTATATATCTATCTATCTTTCAATCTATCTGACCCGGCAAAAATGGGGAGTATGAAAAATATATTACGACCTATTCTCAAACCGGCTAATGTTATTTTCGATTGCCATCTTGCAGCCCTATTGCGGATCTGTGGATAAAATTTGAAAAAATGAAGAAATGCAAAAATAGGGGTTGATCGTAGAAGGGTAAACAATTGAGAGTAATATGAATTTTTCTCTTCAAAGTCATGACAAAATAAAAATGACATAGATTAGAAATAATTTTATATGGTGGTTAAGTATTCTCAAATTTTCTAATTTCCCGCGTGATTTTCTTAATTTTTTCATAAAAACCTTCTTCTGACAATAAAAAACACAACAAAAAAAGAATCACTGAAATCGGTTCAGCCGTTCAAGTGTGATGGCGGGACCAAGGGAAATAAGGATTCATTTTTATATATAGAGATTTTCTAATTTCCCGCGCTATTTTCTTGATTTTTTCTTCCATAAGAACCTTCTTCTGACAATGAAAAACACAACAAAAAAATCTGAATACATTCTAATAAAATTTTTCCTATCAGTTGTATTATTTATGACTTAAGTTAAATTTCTTTAACTATGTAGCGTTGCAGTTGTCTGTTCTTGAATTTTAATTATTTTTTAATTCATAAATTGCCAAAGTAATTTTGATCTTTCAAAAGTTTTGAGAAAGTCACTAAACTTTTTTCAAACTTAAATGAATCTTATATCTTTGTATTTGTATTTGTAATTGAAACTACTCTGAATCTAAATTGTTGTTAGTCTTTATGACTGGTTAACATATATTACAGAAAGAAACGATTAGGGGTAGTTAGATTTATATTTGTTTCTCAGTGATCTTACATTTCAAGCGAACTCCGAATAGATTTTATTACTTATTTTATTAGTGAAAAACTACTTAAACCAGATATTCACAATAGGTACCATTGGTACCAATATTATATCCGGAGCTCAAATAAAGTGCTACATCACTTTCAAATTCGCCGCCACAAGCTAATAGCTATGACGATTATATTCTTTGGTAAATAAACAAGAAATAATTGTGTAATGTATTAATGAATGTTTGAAAGCAGTCTAGTTGTCTAAGAGTACCAGTGAAACAACAAATAATATCATCCACATATCTAAACCAATAAACGAATTGTCGACTAACAGGATGGTTATGAATTAACTGTTCCAAATTATCCATGAATACTTCAGCCAACAAAGGGCTCATTTCTTGTTTTCGATATAACAGAAAATCATAGTTAGTTTGCCATTAGCATCTGAAGAAGGTGAAGTTACACCGAAACGTGGGTCATGCGTTATTTCTTTTAATAAATGTGTAAATTGTTATTTTCAACCATTGTTTTAATATGTTTATTAATTTACACCAAGTATCGGCTCAATCAATCCAAAATAGGTATTTTATTGTTAAATCTCATTGTGATTCTATGCTACGTCATTGAAAATATTAAATACTAGTCTTAAATAGAAAAAAATAAACAAATATCACGTGAGATTTGAGGAGGGGGGGTCGAGCAAAATCTCACATCTCACAAAGGAGGGCGGGGGGATCGAAAAATCACCAAAATTCTCACGTAATTAATGGATGCCCCCTAACACACAAGCCTAACGTGGTCATGACTGTTGCACTTCTTTTTGTCACGACTTTCATTCGTCAATTGTCTGGGGTATAACATGAAATAAGGAACACCTTTCTAATAATTTCAGTAGTTTCTTCAGCAACAGTCAGTTGAAATATACAGAATATGTTGAAAGGTCTCATCAGATATTAGTCGATTCAACTTCACCCTTAAGCGAAATAAAATAAATTCACTTTATTCGTTTAAGGTAGTTCCCTTTTTCGTTAAACTTTCAGGAGGTCGGCGACGCGTCAGTATACAGGAAATTAGTGTGTTCTCCGAGCTCAAATGGACATATTTAGACAATTTCAAGAAGTTTAAGAGGTTATAATCTGACTCCTTGTAACCGCCAAGAGGCATCTTAAAGTTGGAACAAAGCAATTGCCAATTTGGTAGATATTATAGAGACACGAGGGGCAAGCGGCACGGCAGCTCGCGTGCAGAACCCTAGACCCGGCTCGCAGTTGCTCTCTGGGGGGCTATAAACTCGGGACCGTTGAGTGATAATTATAGGTCACGTGACGCATAATTGTCAACATTACTTCGCGCTGGATGCGGAAGGGAACAGTCTATCGATACCCATTGGAATTCACGTTCATTTGAATAACTACGATTTGGAAACGAATAAAAAATAAATTAAAACTGACCAAACACGAAGTCAATGTTTGATCATGATAACGTTATAAACTGACAAAAGTGGAACTTTTTGGAGATTTCTCTACCCATAAATCTGTTGATCTCTTGAATAGTTCATGCAAGCAAGGGTCCGCAATTACTTCATTTTTGAGATACAGGTTGTTAAAAATTTTATTTTACTTTTGACATGACCGCAGAAAAAAAACATTGGAATTAACTCACTACCATACTTGATACGTTCCAAAAAGTGAAAAAACATTGCAGGAGTTCGCGAATAAATGAGGATAGTATTGGATGCATCTATTAACTTCTATCAGAATATCTCGAAAACGTCTGCTCGTAGCGACTTTTGATGAGCATAAATTTTTCAAGTAAAAATGATAGACGAATTGATTATTCTACTAGAAAATTTGATACATTAATGCACGAGAAAGTTGCGACTCCCAAAAAGAGAAATAGGACTTTAGGTTGCGCCCCCTACAATTAAAAGCTAAACTAAGATGAAATATGAATACTAACAAATCTCCTAATACCAATTTTCGTACAAATATCGACATTATTTTAAGAATTATTCACGAAGAAGAAAAATTGAATTAAACAACATCCTGTATATATATATATATATATATATATATATATATATATATATATATATATATATATATATATATATATATATATATATAGAGCAGAATTATCGGTATAGCCCGCTTATATGGAAGCAGCCGTTGCCACGTGTTTCGGACCTCTTGGTCCTCATCAGAACGGCGTAGCCAAGCATTGGATTGAAAACTTGGAGATGAAAATAGCACAACAAACGAAATCCCCTGCTACTGAAGACAATCACACATTTGTGGCTTATTGTTTGAACTCTCCGGTTTGGGAGATTTGGTCAAACTTTGCCACGGAGGCGATTACTGCCATCCGTGAGATCTCAGACCGAGTAAATAAACAACAACAAAGAAATTAGCCGCGGGAAAATATTAAACAAGTAGAGCAGAATTATCGGTATAGCCCGCTTATATGGAAGCAGCCGTTGACACGTTTTTCGGACTCTTTGGTCCTCATCAGAACGGCGTAGCCAAACATTGGATTGAAAACTTGGAGATGAAAATAGCACAACAAACGAAATCCCCTGCTACGGAAGACAATCACACATTTGTGGCTCATTGTTTGAACTCTCCGGTTTGGGAGATTTGGTCAAACTTTTCCACGGAAGCAATATCAAACAATAAGCCACAAATGTGTGATTGTCTTCAGTAGCAGGGAATTTCGTTTGTTGTGCTATTTTCATCTCCAAGTTTTCAATCCAATGCTTGGCTACGCCGTTCTGATGAGGACCAAAGAGTCCGAATCACGTGTCAACGGCTGCTTTCATATAAGCGGGCTATACCGATAATTCTGCTCTACTTGTTTAATATTTTCCCGCGGCTAATTTCTTTGTTGTTGTTTATTTACTCGGTCTGAGATCTCACGGATGGCATTAATCGCCTCCGTGGCAAAGTTTGACCAAATCTCCCAAACCGGAGAGTTCAAACAATAAGCCACAAATGTGTGATTGTCTTGCGTAGCAGGGGATTTCGTTTGTTGTGCTATTTTCATCTCCAAGTTTTCAATCCAATGCTTGGCTACGCCGTTCTGATGAGGACCAAAGAGTCCGAAACTCGTGTCAACGGCTGCTTCCATATAAGCGGGCTATACCGATAATTCTGCTCTACTTGTTTAATATTTTCCCGCGGCTAATTTCTTTGTTGTTGTATATATATATATATATATATATATATATATATATATATATATATATATATATATATATATATATATATATATATATATATATATATATATATATATATATATATTCAGAAGGTTTCTACGATAGAAGTGATAAACCATGCTTAGGATTTGTAAATTCTCCACGTTTCCGCTTCCTTCGCGGAGATATCTTAAAAATTAAATCTGAGTTAAATCTGAGTAGTTAAATCTGAGTAGTTAATTCTGAGTAGTTAGATCTGAGTAGTTAAATCTGAGTATATTTGATTTACAAAAAATTTAGTTGGTGGAATAGACTGATTGTGGCCACAAAATCTGATTTTTTCTCAGAGTTCCTGATTTTCATCAGATGCGTGGACTCAGCAGAACATTTACCCAAAATGCCACCTACTTTACTTTTAAAGAAGAAGAAATTTCGGATTTTACGAATCTTGAATGCAGTTCATCCCGACAATAAGGTTTTCAATTTTTCTCAGAGTTTCTCGTATATTAAAGAAAATTGACAGATCTGTGATCATCAAAAATAGGTATGCAATTAGTGCGAAGTGCTATCTATACTGGTTCACAGAAGTTTGAGAGTCAATCGCTTCATCATAACAACAGTAAAGATACAATCAGCTACAATCGATGAAAAAGTACATTGAAAATGGACGGATCTTTGTAAAAAAAATTTTCAAACCATCCCAACCTAAAGTTTCAATAAATATAAGTATTATTGATATTATAGACAAAATATACTACTGCTATAGAAATTTTAATAATTCAACAATTTCCAGTCAAATGACTGCAAGAAACTAAACATTTTTTATATATTCTATAAATATTTGTTCATCTTCAACATTCACTGAATCACTTCAAAAGTTCTATTCCGAATTAACTTTTATTGGGAATATGCGGTAATTTTAGTGGACTGTCTAGTATCGAATAACAAAGTATTTTCTTAGGTGCACGAAATAGATCTAAAATCATCATTTAAGATAGCACGAAAGCGAATTGTATTGAAAAGTTCTAAAAGATTTTCAGTAAGATATAATTAAATCCATTTTGGATCAATTACATGAACTGATCCATGAAAAAATGAGTATTAAGACAAAATAATCATTATTAGAAAATTCTTCAAGTTTCAAAACATCAATACTTCAAATTTCAGTTTCTTCTCAAATTTCCAGTACGAACATTATTTCACTCAAATTGATAGAGAAAACTGCTAAGAGTGTCTGGCCCTACAGGGACAAATGAGGGAATAAACAATGAGGGCCGTAAACATTCATTTTTTTCATCTAAAGACCCCAGTCGGGATACTCAACTGGCCGGACGTGCAAAAATCTCCGCAGGGACTCTAAACTGTAGTTCTGAACATATTCCTACCTTCCTCTTGGGTGATTTTAAAGAGTTGGGTTTTCATTGATGGTTATTGATGATGTATGAAAATATGCAAGATGCAGTGAGTTTGATTTGCATATCGTAACTATAACGATAAAAAAAGCAAAAACCTTACCACGCATTATATTTATTCATATGTTGTCTGTATAGATCAAGAGACTATATCGCACTGCGAGAATACAAATAGCGCAACTCAAAAACAGTCATTCTCGAGAAATCGCAGTTAAAGTTTTCCGTTATTTTGCTGGACGGATGGCAAAGTCAATCAATACACTATCTTCATTATTTTTTTAATTTTTGTTGCAGAGCTACTTAGGTAATACAATTGTACATTTCTGATCGATTTCTTTTAAATATTATCTGAAAAATCAACAATAATTAGTAATTTTTTTGAGTTGTGCCCCTTGTACTTCTTAAACCATTGTTCTTTGTTCAAGTTATGGCTTTTGTTATAATTAATCATGAAGGTTGAACAATCACATAACGAAGTGGGGCATCAGTAGTCATTGCCTGTATATTATCAGTAATAATATCACAAGAGCATCGAAAATAATCGATTATACTACCGAGTCACGAGACGTATTTTGCGAAACACCACGAGAGCGCAGCTCGAGTGGTGTTTTAAAAAAATACGCCGAGTGACGAGGTCAGTATATTCGATTATTTTCGATTGCTCGAGTGGTATTCGTTACGATTATATACCGAATAAAAAATATTAATTTTTTTTGACAAACGTCAAAACACCGTGAATATGAAAATATATATACATTTTGACACGAGGCGAAACACCAAAACGATTATATCACGTCGTCAAGGGTATATTCACTTATCTATACTACGTCGTTATGCAAAATTCACGGATTCTATTGGCTTATTCATACATGAGTTATATAATCAAAATAATTTGACACCAACTAAAACATGTCTTAAATCTATGTTATGCAAGATAACGATCACAGCAGTTTTCAGTCTCATCTGCACTAACACATGTAACTTTTAAATTTCTCATACTTGATTAATGAATCAACAATAATAAGAAAGGTAACATAAATTGGAATGTTACATATAATTTATTGGTTCATAAAATAAATTTCACAAAGAAAATAAACTAACATTAAGATAGTATTCTCAAAGACCAGTACATTTACTGATAAAACGAAAAAGAACATAATTATTTTTTCTCAAATATGAAATAACTTATAAACTATTGTAGAAACTGAAATACACTTGAGGTATTAAACACTTATCAAACAGCTTTAACAACTCCTTCTTCTTTTTTTCTGAAATCTCACGTTTTTTATCGTAAGCTGAAGCCAAATCTGGAATTGGCATGGAGTCACTGTCTCTTTCGTCATCGTCATCATAATCATCGCTCTCAGGATTGTATTCAGGGTCAGCATCAGTATCATCGCTGTTTTTAATGTACTCTAAAATATCCAGTGACGAGGCCTCGGTAGACCAGCGGTAAGGTGAACTGCCTTATACCGTTTGTAAACCGAGGATTGTGGGTTCGAGTCCCACCTCGCTCTTGGGTGTTGTGTATGTCCGGAATTTAGTGGTTATTTAAGATTGAAATTTGTTGGGTAATGTACATAGTTTACAAGCCCATTGGCCGTTCGGAACCGGTGTTAAACTGTAGGTCCCTCGAGTTAAAAAAAAAAATATATCCAGTGATGGTTCACGTTGGCAGTTTACATCGTCATCAATACAAGAAGACTCAACGAAGTTATTATTCAATTTTCCATTCTCTTTATGCAAAATAGCAATGTCCAAGTCTTCAGAATTTTTAGATATAAAAAAGCTACCAGTCTCAATATAGTTGAGAAGAGGTTTCCAAATTTCTCCATCCCCGTACGAAATATTATAATTTTTCTCTGCTACTAACCTCATGATGCGCCTGGATCTGTCAGACATATCGAAATAGCTAAAAAACAGAATAAAAGTAAATAATTATGAAATATGGACATATTATATAATATGAATAGGTAAAAATAGTTTCGACTGTCAAAAAATACAAAGGGCTCATTTCTAACTTTGCACTTACCTTTTGTGATACAATGGGCGTATTTCAAAATGTGACTCTTGTATACCCCCACTCAACATCAAGCCAGTGCTGTTACCAAGGACACTTCTAGCCCTCTAGCGAAAACTAATGGGACTAAAAAAGAGCCGATAGTAGCCACGTGCTTATCTCAATTTATGGTACGACACCATAGGGTTAACTAAAAAATTGCTGTTTTTGAGTTGCGCTCCTTGTATTCTCGCAGTGCGATATATTGATAGTGTATCAGATTGGTACATAAACTACTGTCAATCATAACTAGATGTTTAATGCTATTGATATTATACACAATAGAATATAAATGCATTATACAGACGCTGATGCTGGAAATATTTTTTTATTATCGGAATATTCAAGTATAGTGATTCTTTGAGTGAGAAATGTAGTTTCTCAGTCAGAATTCACTTTCTCTTCTTAGATGGCTTATTTTTGAAATTGCTCTAGATATAAATGACACGAAAGATCCGTTTGAAATTCGTAGACAGCCATGAAGCTATGGGTTCAAGTTACATACCCCTTGGCATACTTGCATACCCCTTCGTGTAGTGGCCTTCTTGTACAATTTCTCTCACACACAATTTGTCTTACTCTCTCGAAAATCGTTCTATATATGGAATAAATTCAACCTAAATGGTCCATCCAATATAGTTCCACTTTAGGTGGACATAACTTACAGCGAAATGGTAGAAGAAAATATTATGAGGAATCTATATCGTCAAGTTTTTATGTCTTGACAAATGCTATACGGTAAAATGTGCTTTTTCTCAAAGGAAGCTCGATCTGCCAAAAACGACATATTTTTATCATTATTATTACCAAGACTCAGCCTATACCAATAGGATGGCTCCTAGGAACCACATACAGCAGATTAGTGATTATTTCCCAATGCATCTCCTCTTGTCTGAATTATACTTGGCAATTTATGTTACTTACAGATATAAACAAGGCATCATCAGAAGGAAAAACTGCTATAGCTCTCTTTCAATGTCAAATGAATGATGAAAGATTACAGTTACTATTTTGAGCTGAATTCACTTCTATTGAGCCAATTCCTTATATAACCTTGAATGCAGTTCATCCCGAGAATCAGGTTCTTCAGTTTTTCTTAGAGCTTCTTATATATAGAAGAAAATTGACAGACAGACATCAATCCCCAAAGAAGTCATTCAAAGGTATTGAAATGAAAGAAAATAATTTTTCTCAGAAATACTGATTTTTCAAAACATGCTCTTTCAGCATGAGCTTTTTTTTTTGATGATCCTTTCGGTCATCAAAAAATTTTTTTGTTCGAATACATTCAGTGTGTTGATTTGCATATCGTAACTATAATGATAGAAAGAGAAAAAACCGAATCATGTATTGAATTTATCATATGTTGTCTGTAATGCTCAAGAGACTATACATCTTACAATTTATCAGGTTAGTGAATAAACTATTGTAAATCATAACTAGATATATAATGCTATTGATATCATACACAATGAAAAATAGATCCATAAGTTAAACGCTTATGTGGGAACTTCCAGTTCTGTGTTTAGATCAGTAATTTTTTGTCAGAGGAATATTCAAATACAGTGATTCTTAGAGTCAGAATTTGTTTTCTCTTGATAGCTGTCTCCTTTTTGAAAGTGCTCTAGTTATAAATGACAAAAAAGATTGATATGATATCCGGATGTATTTGGTCGTTCTCGTCATTCGATAACGAATTCATAGACAACCATGAATCTATGCCTCAAGTTACACACTTCTTGGTAGACTTATTCATGTAGTTGCCAGCCTCGTACCATTTCTCTCACAAACAATCTTTCTTCTATCGGAAATCATTTTATATATGAAAGAAATTTGACCATAATGTTTCAACAGTCAGTTTAACCAAGATAGTTCCACTTTAGATGGGAATAACTTTCAACTAAATGGTAGGACAACATATGAGGAATCTATATGGACAAGCTCCAAGTCTGTGGGTTGTGTCCTAACAAATGCGATACAGTCAAATTTAACATCAAGGAAGTATCGGTCCATCAAAACGAGCAGATCAATGATTATTACCCAATGCATCTCCTCTCGTCTGTATTTTACACGGCAATTTATGTTACTTACAGATATAAACAGGGCATCGTTAGAAGGAAGAACTGCTATAGCTTTCTTTCAATGACAAATGAATGATGAAAGATTATATGAGAACACCCAGTTCTGGATCTGCTCCTTTCTAGTAATTTTTTTGCTCGAATACGTGGATGTCTCTCTAGGATATCGGTATCTTGTTACTATTTCGAGCTGGATTCACTTCTATTGAGCCAATTTCTTATATAACCTTGAATGCAGTTCTTCCCGACAATTAGGTTCTTCAGTTTTTTTAGAGCTTCTTATATATAGAAGAAAATTGACAGACAGACGTCAATCCCCAAAGAAGTCATTCAAATGTATTGAAATAAAAGAAAATAATTTTTCTCAGAAATGCGGATTTTTCAAAACCTGCTCTTTCAGCTTGAGCTTTTTTTTGATGACCCTTTCGATCATAAAAAAAAGTTTTCTTGCTATTCCCTGCATATTTTTAAAACAAATTTGAAATCATGTTGAACTTCAAATGTCAACTATATGTGATTATCATTTTTCTGAGTATTCTGGAAAACTTTGAAATACATCTCTTGATACTGTACAAATAAATCACCTAGCTGTTTACCTGTTTAAAAGTTCCCTCCACACACTATAAGTCTTGATTGAGAACCGTAGAAAACTATCATATTTTTCTCTTCTCTGTTCACCTTTATCAGGTTCTATAATAAATTGAATACCTACTGCACTAAGTGAAGATTACCAGGTCCACCTATAAAACCTTCCAAATTAGATGCGCCCACCGAAAATGCGTACACGACGCAAATAACTCTCAATTTTTCCGTATATTATGACAGCTATTGGCGGTTTATATGATTGAATATTCAACCTTACATCGAAAACACTTGAGGAGTTCAATAAAAGGGGTCCAGGCATCGTCCCAGGGGAAGGTAACAGGCGTGCCACGGACAAGCGCCCATTTTACTATCAACCTGAGATACCCCGAGCACTTTTCAATAACTCTAAAAGGCAAAACTGTCGCTCACACATCAATTGCTTGAATTGAATACATCCCGCTTGCGTGTATGTAGCCTTTTATAAATATTTTATTTCAACGCCGACGAGTTCTACCAATGGAGTTGGCTACTTTCGCTGGATAATGCATTATATGTTATAATGAAACACTATTGATAACAATTTTCGCTTCTTCTTTGTCAGATAGGTACTGACTAAATAATATGTAACAGATATAGATGTTTATTATCAATCCTAATTATCTAGGAGCTTATGTATAATATTGAGGAATTCAAACCAAACAACTACCAAGAACTGGATTTTCAACAAGATTAATAAGGAACAACTTGTGAGCTGTACCTGAACATTGAGGAGAAGGTATGAGTAGGTACCTATTTGAATGTATTGATTTGTAAAGATTCTACAATATTCAATTTTATACCCTTATCCTCCATATTCAACAAAAATCTTCTGAAGTATATGCCAAATAAGTGATTCTTATTAATTACTTAATTATTTGCATAATTTAAATCTATTATCGAAACTATGTTTATATTCTGAAATTATATTTTGCAAGACTGTGAAAGTTTAACCAATATAAAATTTTTCACAACTTCCGCAATTTATTTTATATACTGGGGACATTTTTTTAAAATGGATTTTCGATTTATTATTTTTAATAGGTATGTTTACCAGTTCGCAAGTCTACATTGATACTGTTTCACAAAAGAATTGGCCTCATCAATTCATGACATGACATCTCAGCCTACTTACCTTGTCACAAAAATTTATATTTAATGTTAACAATGTATACCAGCAAGTACTTCAAATTTGTTTAATGTTTAAATAGTGTAGTGAAGAGAAAGTTGAGGGACGCAGTCTGCAATTGAGTGTTAAAACTTTACTTTAAGTGATGATCACTGTATATACCATACAGGTTTTTTGTCCTGTATGCCAGTGTTTCATGTGATTTTATGAAATTATTTTCTTTCCAACCAATGTACGAATAATTTTGACTAATATAGGTTTTTAGAATATATATATATATATATATATATATATATACATATATATAAATATATTCATATAAATATATATATATATATATATATATATATATATATATATATATATATATATATATATATATATATATATATATATATATATATATATATATATATATATATTAAAGCTTTTATTGCACAATCCAGGCGAAAGAGTAAGTATTCAATAGTTATTTATGTACCAAGTTTGTTATATAGATTATAACGCCCGGAGCGTTCATTTAAAAATTTTCAGTTCAAATGCAATTATGTATATATTTTACAAATAAAAACATGAAAAATAACTAAGGTATGTACTGTAACATCTAATATCCATTGTCTGAGTAGGTACTAGAAACTCCAAAACTTAACAATATGTGGTAATGTTTATCTCATTGAAAGAGTAAGCATGCTTTAATTATATGAAAACAAAATATACATTTCGTCAAATATGATCGCAGAATAACAAGATACTGCATAAACTAACTTTATGGATTATTCGATAGAGTCTATTCCACAGTGTTCCAATGTGGTCGAATTGTGTGAGTAAATGTTCGGTCCAATCGTTCGAGAAAGCTAAAAACCCTGTAACTTTATAACTCACATTGCTCCGTTGGAATTGTTTCCTGACAACTGTTTACAATCCAGATCACATTCGGGGGTAAAACGTTAGACGGGAGTTGGGACATTATGCAAAGTGTATTTTAAAATGTAACATTATACAAATGTTATTTATTTATTTGACAATAGGCTCACGTATTCACGAAGTTGTGGTAATATAATTTGAGAATAGTGAGAGGCGATCTGTCTCCTCGACTCTCCCCATTTAAGGGGAGAAAAGGGGTGTTATCTGGGGCCCGCCCACTGCTCAACGTCTACGCTAGCAATACGTCTTCGATTAGCATCTCTGATGTTTCAGTTTTTATTCTGAGTGCAGTTTTTTCTCGGTTTCCATTCGCTCAGCTTCAAGTATACACATCTTCACATTTTTGAATTGATTTCCTTATAGTGACTTATTTTCTTGTGCAAATTAATATATTAGGCATTGTATGCTGTTATTTCTTCAATTATCATCAATCTGTCAGAACATGACAAAAACTTCTTGAAATATTCTCAAACGACAATAAAATTTTAATATTTTCTGATAAGCTAGTAATTTTTTATGTTTCGGCAAATTACAATAATACACTTTTCATTATATAAATTTTTGCTCTTGTTTATATATATATATATATATATATATATATATATATATATATATATTATATATTATTATATATATATATATATATATATATATATATATATATATATATATATATTATTATATATATATATATATATATATATATATATATATATATATATATATATATATATATATATATATATATATATATATATATATATGTGTATATAAACAATTCCATCGATATATGTCTTGCCTGTGTGACATTTGGTTATATTTTTCAGCAATAATAAATATTTTTGTAGAATATTTTATCAGGAAGTTGTTGACATTTCGTAAAAAATAATAACTTCATCTAATAGTATATTGTTTTATTAGGAGTAAAAGTGATACTTTTTGTGGCGAGAGTAAATGTTCAGTCGAGCAACAAAAAGTGCTTTTCTCCGAATAAAACATGCAATTTTTTCCGCAAACGGTGTTCAAACGATAGAATTAAGATAATATTTTTAAAAACGATTAGATGTGAAGAAACGTAAAACTAGATTGCTTTGCTTACTGGTTTTGTAGATGTCAAGGCAACACGAATTTGGCAATTCAACAAAATAATTGTCAGAAATATTCAAAGTGACTTATCTACGCATTATAGCACTGTGCGTTTTTGGTAAGTAGCCGAGTATTAAGAAATGACTTATTGTATTAAAATATATAAAATTTTTCTTACAGATTACATAATGTCGGATTCGGAACCCAACTGTACGCCGCCCGACGTTCTTGATATTGTCGTGAGAGTACAAAAAAGGTTTTTTTGTACGCTCACGGCCGGACAAAAAAGTGAAAACAAAAGGACGTCTGTGAAATCAAACTTTAACATTGAGAACTGAAGTTAAAAAAGACGTCATTTTTTGACGTTTGCAGAAGTTGAGTATATATATATATATATATATATATATATATATATATATATATATATATATATATATATACCAATCGAATCTCCCACCTGAAATAAAAAAGTCTCTAATCCCAAGAGAAAAATCTTCAAGAACCCCTCGAATTTATGGTCTACCCAAAGTTCACAAGCCTAATATTCCACTTCGACCCATTGTCAGCGCTTGCAATTGTCCAACACATCCTCTTGCGAAATATCTCGCCAAAACCCTTCAACCCCTTGCCGAACAAACCCAGTCATACGTCAAAAACTCTTTTCATTTCATAGAACTCCTCAAAAGTATTGATATTACCCCAACAGATCTCCTTGTTAGTTTTGATATTAACTCCTTATTTACAAATATCCCCATTGAAGAAACACTTTCCATCCTAGACAAGAAACACCAAATATCCCCAGACAACCTATCCCTGATCAAACACTGCATGGCCAACACTTACTTCATCTTTCAAGCCAATTCCTTCAGACAAATTAAGGGAGCCCCAATGGGATCCCCTCTCTCCCCCGTCATAGCCAACATTTTCATGGAACTTTTCGAAACCCAAGCTCTCTCGTCATTCGACCTTAAACCATCATGCTGGCTATGTTATGTAGACGATGTCTTTGCGATCTGGCCCCATGGCGGAGACTCGTTGCTCCACTTCTTGAATCATTTGAATGGCATACATCCAAGTATCCAATTCACAATGGAAGTGGAAAACGATGGGTCTCTGCCATTCCTCGATGTCATGGTCAAAAAACTTCCATCCCAAGGCTTCTCCTATTCAGTTTATCGTAAACCCACCCATACAAACCGTTATCTGAACGCCCAGTCTCACCACCATCCTTCTCAACTTAACTCTGTAGTTAATACCCTAATCCACCGCTCCATTCGACTATCTAAAGACGAACACCGTGAATCAGAACTCAATATTCTGAAACATATATTATTACAGAACGGTTACAACACATATCAAATCAACAAGAACATACGCAAACACACAAACATCACCCCACCTCTATCTCCTTCCAATCCCACTGAACAAGAATCTACACCTAAATTATTTCTTCCTTACATCAAAGGAGTAACAGATAAGATCGCAGAATCTCTCAAAAACACGAACATCAAAACAATATTCACCACTCAACAAAAACTCTCCCATCTGGTCAGATCCGTCAAAGATAAAATTCCTAACGAAAATCACGGTGTTTATGAGATTCCCTGTTCCAATTGTCCTCGTTCTTATATAGGACAAACAAACCGACGAATTCAGGTCCGTGCCAAAGAACATTCACTTTCAGTAAGACACTCAGATATCTCCAACGCCCTTTCCCAACATCACACCCAAACAGGCCACATTATCGATTTCCCCAATACAAGAACTATTGCTCCCGTCCGATCTTTCAAATCCCGAATTTTCCGTGAAGCTGTAGAAATAGAAAAACGTCCAAATTGTTTGAACACCAGAGATGACAGTCACAGACTCCCATCAGCATGGAAACCACTTCTCAGTGGTCGCCATGTAACGCCCAATCAGAGTGCATCCCGCACTGATGAGCGTGAGTAACCGCCCCCCTCCCCTATAAATACGGCCACACGACGATCGGCCCGTCAGTTGACTCTGAAGAGTAGGCAGGTTGAGACTTCAGAGTTGACAGGAAGCAGTACGGTTAGTGGAGTAGGCAGGTTGAGACCACGTAATCGTATTGTTTCCGATTCCTCCTAAATCGAATCGTGGAGTAGGCAGATTGAGGCCACGATTCTGAATTATTCCCCTCCTAATTCTCCTGAAGATGGCTTTGCAAAAGGAGCCGAAACGTCGAGATTTTTCAAATCTTTCACGCGGTTCATTCCGTGAACCAAGTTTCTCAAATACTTCCGACCGCGGAAATCTTTCTGAACATTATATATATTTATATATATATATATATATATATATATATATATATATATATATATATATATATATATATATATATTGATATTTGTCATTGATTTTCAACTTTCTTATATCAAATATTAAAAACTATAGAAAAAAAGGGAAAACACTCTTAAACTTCTATTAATCCCATGAACTGACTTCTTGATTTTTGGTTAAGATTCACACTCATCACCACAAAAGTACATGATTGACTAGCAGATTCCTTCTTTCGGTGTTTTCATTCGGCGAAATGTTTCGACCTCGAGTGAATTATTGGTGCATCTACCATTAGTGTAGCAGTTTACTGCCTGAATTGAACCTGCGTCTAGTTATTTCCCTGTCAGAGCTTATTTGGACCAATTTTTATGGCCTGTAAACGTTACCGGCAGTTCCCAGATAATGATCTTTTTAATGTTCACCATGTACCGTGGGATTTCTAAATAAATTATTTTAATGTTACTGACGAATCGATAAATTTTAGTGGGATCTCCATTATTCAGTATGATACACAATTAATTGATTCTGAAGTTATCGAATTCTCGATGGCTGAGGTCTTTCATGTTATCGATATTGCAAATTACGAAAATAATAGATATTTCGAAATTAATGATTGTTCAAGCTTACAATTAGGTGTTTCTTCCATTTGAAATTCAACAAGTGGAAAGTTTTACTATTTCGCACCTCTTTATCAAAAAATAGAAACACGACACCGGGTTGGAATGAAGTCCCTTGCTAAATTACTCCAAGAAACAAAGTTTGCGAATAATTGTATGAAACGAAAATGAAAATCATTCAAATTAGGAACTATATATATATATATATATATATATATATATATATATATATATATATATATATATATATATATATATATATATATATATATATATATATATATATATATATATATATATATATATATATATATATGTATATATATATATATATATATATATATATATATATATATATATATATATATATATATATATGTGCTGAGGGTCTTTGAAAACTATCTAACGAACAGAAAGCAAAAAATCAAAATTATAGAAACTGTTAGTACTCCTGAAAATGTACTGATTGGTATACCTCAAGGAACAGTTCTGGGTCCAATACTATTTAACCTATATATTAAAAGCTTAACTGAAATAGATATTCAGGGTAAAGTAATATCATATGCAGATGACACCGTACGTGTCTTTAGTGGTATAGATTGGGAAGCCGTGAAGATACGAGCCGTTGCAGGAATTAAACAAGTCAAGAAATACAAGAAACTATAAAACCTCTAAATATTTAGGTATTATCATCGATCAAAATAACACTCTCTTAATAACACTGTACTTCAGCTTAGTGGAATCTATATTACGTTATGGAATCCTGGTATGGGGAGGCTTATAGGAAGTGGCTCTGAGGCCATTAAATGTTATTCAGAATAGAATTTTAAAAATTATTTTTAAGAAAAGTCGAAGGTACTCTACTCTGCTATTATAAAATGAAAAAATTCAAAATATTAGATGCATATACATTCATACCATATGTTGTTATATACACAAACACGAACATTCAAAAAATTATATTAATGATTGTCATATCACTAGAAATGTATCTAACAAATGTATTGAAGTTCTAAAACCAAATAGTGAATTCTTCAAAAATTGCTCTAACTACCTGGGCCCAAAATGTTACAATAATATACCGATTGAGGTAAAAATGCTGCATAAACCTCACAAATTCAATAAAACTGCCTCAATGTATATTTATCAAAATTCTAGAAATTTCTACAGATATTTTCAGGAATAATATATGTTATATTATGGTAATTATATATTTTTCTCACATTAGTTCCCAAGTTTAACGTTTAAGTTCTTCCTGTGTATTGTATGTAATTCTATCTCTCTTCAGACTTATTGCTTATAACTCTATCTCCTTTTAGACCTCTAAGACCTATTCAAATGGCACATACAGGTTTCCCTAACCTAGGTGCCAAATAAAAGCCATTGAATTTTTATCAAGTGTCTATGAATCTAGCATTCTTTCATGTTTTTATCTTTTCTTTGTGATTCAAATTCTATCTAATAGTAATAGTAATGTATAACTAGTATATGAATACATGTAAAGAATGTAATGTAAACAATGTAATCAATTAAACAATTAAACAATATATATATATATATATATATATATATATATATATATATGTATATATATATATATATATATATATATATATATATATATATATATATATATATATATTTATATTTATATTGAATTGAATTGGCATTTACTTGGTTCATATTCATAACTTCATAAAGAAACAAAAAACTAACTTTTCACAGGTTTAAATAAAATTTAATGAGTAAACGCGTTTCGTCATAACATTGACTTCATCTCGTACAGTTTGAGATGAAGTCAATGTTATGACGAAACGCGTTTACTCATAAAATTTTATTTAAACCTGTGAAAAGTTAGTTTTTTGTTTCTTTATGAAGTTATTATATTTATATATATATATATATATATATATATATATATATATATATATATATATATGTTTGTATATTTTAAGATATATATAAATAAATATATATATATATATATATATATATGTGTATATCTATAGATATATATATATATATATATATATATATATATATATATATATATATATATATATGTATATATATATATATATATATACATAACTAATAATGTTTTGGTTAATTTCGATGATTTCAATATCTTTAATATTATATATCAGTTACTTACGCTTTTTATTGGAAGCGAATGTTTCAATAAATGTAGGAAATTTTTCGTTAATGCATAATATATTAATAATCATCATCAACGAAACAACAGGTCAGATCTAGTAAATTTTATTTACAAAAGCTAATTACCCATGAATTCATTTATAATATATATGATAAATTAATCATTATTGATCAAAACTTCAGCAGGGGCACAATCAGAACAGAATTCAATTTATATTCATTACCATAGTATTAAATCAAATATATATTAATTAATCATAGATCTAATATAAATAAGTATAAGTTCAATACACTGAACCATCTTCAAGTATTAACAATAGGTAGACAGTCGGTTCACTTATTATTCGTACCTCAAAATGGTACCGAAACGCATCATACTTATTTATGAAAATATGCACAAAGCAATGACCTCCTCAGTTCATGCTATAGTAAAAAGATTTGTTGATAATAAATTAATTCTACTTTATATAAATATGTTATACATATTGATGAATAAAGTAAAATTTAATATTCCAAACTTCAGAATTATATACGCATATTATAGTGAAAAATGATATATATTCCTTCTAGGTTCTGGTTATATATGAGTTGCATGAATGGTTAGGTAGAATAAAAAGTCTAGTAGGAGTGCAAGAGTTAATTGCAAGAATAGATGCAAGAATATTCCTCAAATCATTTCAAATTTTATTCGATATCTAAAAGTAATGTCTATGTATATGAAAACTAGTTATTAGTAAGTTATTTTATTTTATATATGCAGCTTGTATTCTAGAACATCTAGTGGAAACAACTTAAGGGTAAAATGTCAATGAACAAATCCGGAATAGTTGAAAAGCAGTGCATTTACAATGAATTTTCGATTCATTTACTTTTTGCTCTTGTAATCTATCATTCCCAAAGTATTTCTGCATGTAAATAAACATATTAATTATGCTTTCTTATATGTAATATTATTTTGAGAGTTACTTATTTTCTTTCATTTCACTTACTCACGTCAATGAGAAATGAGTAGTTCATCTATGTATAATAAGATCAGAAAAAAATTTATAAATACAATTATTTTAATAATTTCATCAATTTCAAATGTGTAACTTCCTTCAAAAAGAAGACTGAAGCAATCAGCATTCCCACAATGTACACTAAAAAAGCTCCTTGTAATTGAAATAATGAAAGCTTTTCCGGACCTCCTTCATCCGTCGATTTAGCTATCATTTCCGACTCATACACTGCTGAAAACATTCCATTTTCTCTCTGAGTCGATATCATATAGTTGAATTTATCTAAAAATGGATTATTTTTTTGGAACATATATACTCCATGTCCAGTGAGAATTGGTTCAGCCAACATGAGGTATTTAGTCGTTTTTCTGAAATTATATTCTTTAGATGGTTTTATGGAAAAAAATGGAAACAAGTACGCGTCAGAGTAATCAGACGTTTCCCACATTTTCTTAATCTGTTGGTTTGTTTTCAAAACTATATTTTTGTTCAACTTTGGTACATCTAAAGTTATATTTTGGAAATTAATGGCGCTGTAAATTGTTACATCGTTCTCTGCTAGATCGGAAAGCGTTTCTATACCTCGGTCATATTTAGGAAATTGTAAATGATTCCTCAAGATACTCTGAAAAGCTGTGGATAATATCACACTCGCCACAATCCAAGGCAATATTACACATTTAATAGCTGTTTTCATTTTTGCTAGATTAATGTGCGAAACGCTCAACGCTATTGCCCAAATTTCCAAAGCAATTCGCGAGAATGTACAGTTTGGCATATTATAATAATAGGTAGTTACAATTTTCAAAATAATCATGACCGAAGTGGCGACAAAAACTATGGCACACCATACTTCAAGGTCGAATATCAAGAACATACAAGAATACTGTTGGACTCTTGGTGGAACCGGAACAAAAACATGAACTGGATCCAACTGTGGGGAATAAGAGAATTCAACGTCGTCAAAATCTTCCATTTGGAAATACCTGACGAAACAAAAATCGGTTTTATTGTTCACTATGTCGTTGTGAGCTCCCAAGAAAGCTGTTCCTTCAGGTGGCTCAACAATTTGATACGTTGCATTCAGTGTTCTCACGATTGATTGAAGGAGATCAAAATCTAGTCCATTCCAGCTGTTATTCACTTTATTCTTCTTCATTGTAGGCCAATCCTCGAACAATGATACTCTAAATTCGTAACCATTCAAATCAGAAAGAAGATCAGGGAATAATTTCCTCACAGGAGTTTCTTTATTGAATTTGTTTTTCTTACCTCTGAAAGGATCATACGTCGTTATTTCCAAATCTGCATCTTTGCGTAAGAAAACTACAACATATTGAATGAAGCCATGCTTCCATAAATTCACCAGTAGTTGATCCATGAAGCTATCATCCGTTATTTCTGCACATAATACGATAAACGTATAAATTCTCACATTATATATTCGCATACGCAGTATTTTTTCTAATGAATGATTTAAAGTTCTTTCATCCTTGATGAAGACGAACATCACAGAAGCAGTGAATATCGTTTTTCTGACATTCCGTAAGGCATTCGTCATTGATACTCCAGGGCAGTATAACCTCTTCATGGTAGCTGTGGCGACGTCAAAGGCTTCTGTTGTATCGTCTACGAAAAATACGCAAAAGTGGGCAAATCTTCGAATGTTCACTTTGACCTTCACATATTCAAAATACTGGGTTAATTCTCGTATAAAATGATTCTTGTTGCTTACATCGAATTCAGTTTGGTTTAATATCGAAGATACTTTGCTGAAAAGAAATAAAATGAGTATGCAAACGACGAGCATTATGAAACGTTTGAGAATGTCGGAGTAAAAGTTACATACTAAAAGTTTCCAGAATATTCTTTTAGTAGACACGACATGACATGTAAAAATAATTGATAACTTTTGTACTCTAAGTGTCCAAATTGTATTCGAACTGAATAGACTGAATTTATGGGTCTTTATGTATTGAAAAATGAATAAAATGCTTTAGCTCGAAAATTAATTTGCCTGTTTTGTAATTTGACGTAGATGAATAGTTATTTCGAAATATATATATATATATATATATATATATATATATATATATATATATATATATATATATATATATATATATATATATATATATATATATATTTATATATATATATATATGTTATATATATATATATATATATATATATATATATATATATATAAAAAATCTTCATAAGCCAGTCTCACCAGGGAAATTATATAATGAATTTTTAGTTTTTAAGATAATTTTTCTAAATATATTTCGTATATATATATATTTATATATATATATATATATATATATATATATATATATATATATATAAAATATATATATATATATATATATATATATATATATATATAAATATATATATATATATACGAAATATATTTAGAAAAATTATATTAAAAACAGAAATTCATTATATAATTTCCCTGGTGAGACTGGCTTATGAAGATTTTTAAGTGTTTATTGCAATAGATTGATATGTGACACTTGCGAGTGTCTAATAAAGAACCGAAACAGCTGTCTATCACTTCAATACTTTGCGGTGGCCATCTAGATTATTTTAACATCATCTGCTCTTAGGTGGAATGAGAACGATCAAGATGCTGCAACATCATTAACCAGTCTCATCAGGGGAATTATATAATGCATTTCTTCTGTTTTTGAGAAATTTATCCTGCATATATTTTTATGTTAACACAAATAATCTCGCTCCTCTCTCTCTCTCTATATTATATTTATATAATATATATATATATATATATATATATATATATATATATATATATATATATATATATATATATATATATATATATATATATATATATATATATATATATATATATATGTGTGTGTGTAATGAATACATTCAAGACACGTATAAAGCAGATATTATTGTCGATGAATCTCTACAAATGGCAATAGTTTTTAGAGTCTGACCCCAATCTGTTTTTGCTCTAGTTTTCTATTTTTGGTTACAGTGTTCCGTTGATTTGTTTGTGATTGGTATTTATATATATTATATTGGATATACTTTAAGAATTTTAAATTCATGTTGTTCTAAATTTCATTATTTTCATATAAATTGAAGAAAATTCTTTTTTAGACATGTGCAAAACTGTATAAAGTTAATGCATTAATAAGGTTATTTTATCTATCTTATCTTATATATATATATATATATATATATATATATATATATATATATATATATATATATATATATATATATATATATATATAATTTGTGTGTGTGTGACTGCTTCCATAAGCGGGTTGTGACATCAAAAATGTATAATTTCCCTGCGTTTCGATTTGTTTCATCTTACGATTCAGTTGGTTCGAGTTGAATCTGCAACAGGAGTCATTCCTTCGTTTAAAAGATTCATTTTCCAGAAGAATATAACAAAAAATGAAAATCGAAAATTTCGCTCTTACCATGATACACAGAAATTGTATACTCTCATCTCTGTTAATACCTTCTTAGGTGGGTAATCAATATGTAAACAGTTTCAAGATCTGGCCCCTCGATCCGCAGGGCACGACACACCGAGCCCGGAGAGGTTTCGCCCCTTACTGTGGTGTAATGTCATGTCATGTAGGCTGTCAATTGCCGCCGAAAGCCCAGATAATCCTGTCGCAATCACGGGACCATTGTCTGCGGTGTGAAACGTAAGCTGTTTCGGCTATTACCATTTGTAATGAAATACACTATAAACAGGATATCGGGAAAGAGCCTCAGGCTATTCAATCAAACTCAGCGTAAGACTAACCGTAGAAAATTACCACAGCTTTACGATTGAGTGAATTGGGGTGTATCGGTAGCATATGGAAAAAAGTACGCGTAATCCTTTCGGAAGTGTGTGCCTTGGAAAAACAACAAGACCTGTTTTGCATATTTCGATTATTAGCAGGTTTTCACTTTGAAAAACTGCTTATTAAAATGGGTGCGATTGGCAACGCAAGATAGTTTTTCGTTTCATGACTTTTTATGATGCTTGGCGCCAAAAACTAAATTTCATATATCTCTCTCTCTTTCTCTCTCTCTCTCTCTATATATATATATATATATATATATATATATATATATATATATATATATATATATATATATATATATATATATATATATATATATGTTCATATCTATGTATGTATAAGCTTATGTATTTTAGCGTTGCGTACACGATAAATGGCGCAATTTTGAAGCAATAGGGTTGAAAATTTGGAATTAGGTATTTTCGAAAGATATCTTGGATGGGATTGGTTTTGATTAAAATTGGTTGGGGGGTTAACCCCCTGGGGGGCGAAATAAATCATGTTTACATGATAAAGGGCGTGACTTTGGAGCAATAGGAATGAAAGTTTGTGAGGAGGTAGTTTCGTATGATATATTGGAAGGGATTGGTTTTGGTACGAATTGCTTGGGGAGTTGACCCCCAGGAGAGGAAATAAATCTTGTTCACACGATAGAAGGCGCAATTTTGGGGCCATAGGGTTTAAACGGTGCACACGAATTGCGGTCGATTTTGCGAGAGTGACTGAATTGCGGTCAAAATTTTTGTGCCTACCTGAGGAGTCCTAATCTCCAACCGAACTGCGGTTAGAAACTCATTTAGGGGCAAGAGGGTAAATTGAAAGTAAAAGTTCTAATTTTTATAAAGATATATATAATATACAGAACATAGAAATTATGCAATACTACAGACTACATCTACATGCATATACATCATAAAACTACTTCACTAAACTTATAACTAACACATTTTACAAAATTATAGCTACTTATATCTTTTTGTAATGCCATACTGTCTCTATAAATTTAAGAGACAAACTAAAATGTTTTGGTGATTACCTTAAATTTATACGTCACCCCTTCCCTTTGAGACAGATTATCATTTTACTTTTCTTTGAATTTTTGTCAACAACATCGTTAGGCCAATTATTACCATACTTCTAAATACCTAATACATACCTAATACATGATATGTATAGAGATTTAAGATAAAAAGATTAACCATCCAAGCAATTCAGTCGTCGAAAACAACCACCTAAGTACCCTTCTACCTGATTCAAATTTTGACCGCATTTCATGTGTCTCCAAACAACCACCTAAGTACCCTTCTACCTGCTTCAAATTTTGACCGCAATTCGTGTGTCTCCGGTTTAAACTATGTATGTAGGTAGTTTCGTATGATATCTTGGATTGTATTTATTTCGATATAAATTGGTTGACCCCCCGGAGGAGGAAATAAATATTGTTTACACGATATAGGGCGCAATTTTTGTTTTTCGGATTTGGAAAAAAAATCATAATTTAATGAATAGATTTTTTAAACTGGATACGTTTTGAAAACCTGCTTTTCTAATGCAGCTCGCTGCGATAAAGTTTTTTGATATTGTTGCTTCAACTTTTGATCGATATCAAATTTTGCTTCAGGGAAAAATGATATATCAAGTTGGTAAATTTTGAATTCTAAAACTGCCAATAAGCAATGATGTCTGGAAATATGCTTTAACTACGAGGTGCACATACTGCTTTCTCTGAAATCGCAATCAACATTATCTTAATTAAGGAATTTTTATGAATTCATAACAATTTTTGATTACTTATTGCCTATGAGATTTAGAGGGGGGAGTGACACAAAGAATGACTTTTCAGGAGTTGAGTGTATGTTTAATAATTATACAAACTGCAATATAACTATGATTATATAACTCATGTATGAATAAGCCAATAGAATTCGTGAATTTTGCATAACTACTGCGTATTGATACGTGAGTATACCCTTGACGACGTGATATAATCGTTTTGGTGTTTCGCCTCGTATCAAAATGTGAATATTTTCATATTGACGATGTTTTGACGTTTGTCAAAAAAAATATTTTATATTTGCTATATAATCGTAACGAATACCACTCGAGCAATCGAAAATAATCGATTATACTGACCTCGTCACTCGACGTATTTTCTTAAAACATCACTCGAGCTGCGCTCTCGTGGATGTTTCGCAAAATACGTCTCGTGACTCGGAAGTATAATCGATTATTTTCGATGCTCTTGTGATATTATAAAGGATTATATGACTCATGTATGAATAAGCCAATAGATTCCGTGAATTTTGCATAACTACTGCGTATTGATAAGTGAATATACCCTTGACGACGTGATATAATCTTTTTGGTGTTTCGCCTCGTGTCAAAATGTGGATATTTTCATATTGACGATGTTTTGACGATTGTCAAATAAATATTAATATTTTTTATTCTCTATATAATCGTAACGAATACCACTCGAGCAATCGAAAATAATCATTATACTGACCTCGTCATTCGACGTATTTTCACACCACTCGAGCTGCGCTCTCGTGCTGTTTCGCAAAATACTTCTCGTGTCTCGGCAGTAAAATCGATTATTTTCGATGCTCTTGTGATATTATAACTGAATATACAAAAAAAATGTAATCATAGAGTAAAGTCTGGTAAGATGGCGCAGCGGGTGAGATGGCTCATTCAATTTATTTCGTCCATGTGATGTAGATGTAATGCCGGTTACCTCTAGCCAATCTTGCATATGTTCAGTGTATGTTGATATTATCGTGGCCAGTCACTGCCTTAAAAGTAAGAAAATTTTTGATACAATGTTTAATAAATGCTTAAAAAATTACATCCTCTAGTTGTAGACGTTGTACATTTTTTCTGCTCGATCGTAGACTAACTCAATTTACACTAGTAACTCAGTACAACATTATTCTTTATATCTAACCTTGAAATAACGCCTTAAATGCGAACTTAAAAAATAAGTTGGGAACTAAGTGTTATCTTCCCTGGTAGGTAAGACGGCTCGAGTCATCTGACCCACACTGTCGGGTGAGATGGTGCGCTCCAACTTACCTACCCAGTTTCATTTATCACATGTATTTCGGAATTAATCACTACGTAGTGGTACTTTTTAATTTCCAGATTTGTGGCAATTGAAAATGCTGTAACCAGCTTTAGAGCGACAGGAATTTTTCCCTGGAGACTTTCTATTCCAGATTTTGCTTTTCTTAATGTTTCAGCAGGTAATAATGCATCCAACATTACGGATAATGATAGTGTCAAAGATACAGGAAATACACATAACAAAATGTTCTCATATGTGATTTAATGCTCTTTTCACTCACCCGACTTTACCCTAAATGTTCCATATGTGTAATAGTATATTCTATAGAGCTACTTAATGTGAGTTGGTTGTTGGCGTATATTTATTTACTGTCTAAAATGTGTATAAAAAACCGGTACGCTGGATACAAAATTAGTGCAAAATGTGTTGTTCTCGCAATGTATTTTACTATCAAAATTCTTGTAAAGTCGATTGCAATATAAATATACACTTCCGGGAATAGTTTTATTTTCATTAACGTACGTAATTAAAAGATTTAAAATCTATTCAATATCAATAAGTTACTTTCTATTATATTTAAATATTCTTACCAAATAGTTCATAATTCTGATAAGCTCGATAAAGTTGATGGAGGTTTCAGATTACTAATCACGTATCAAAAGATTTTTTAAGATGTAAATGGTTTAGCTACCCGAAACAATTGTCGAGTAACGCTTTCATTAAATCGTCAAATTTAGTGTTTAATTTAGATTATTTTTTCCTCAACTTAATATTAAAACATGTTTCACCAAAAATTCAGTGAAAAATTAATCAAAAATATTTTTATTTTTATTTCCTTCCCTGCATTATAACATTAAGATTATTTTATTCAAAAATTTAGTATTAAATTTCGATAAAGTTTTTTGTGAAGGTCTTATATAATTGAATTCTGGGTCTGAAACAATATTTATTAAATCTCGTCGAAATGTTTGAATAACAACGTACAATATGAGAACCACAAATATTTATGATCGATCGATATTCTTTCCTCAATTCCATCATGGAAATTGAAATGAGATTCATTTATCCTGACGTTTCATGAAAACATGACAAATATATTCGTAATTTCTACCTGTTTTGACATCGAATTATAAATGAAGACACATACGTTTCTAATGTTTTCAACGTACATTATCTGATTTTTTACTAATTTCATTAATTCTTCTTGTCCCCATTAGACGAGAGCACGCAACCCCTAAACGGATGACACATTTCAAATCATTTGCATATCACCCCAATATTTCCGAATGCCAGGCCTGTGTTTTGCCTAACATTAACAACTTTATATAAATTTATACGAAAATGGATATAGCCAGTTCAGGAAGTTAATTAAATGCTATGGGGGGATTCACACCTACTAAATAAACACCTAATTTATATGGGATTCAATATGGATCGAATAAGAGGAAATAATTTAAAATCAACATTACAATAAATTACAGAAGAAGGTTTTTCGTACTCATTCCTTTCAGTCGTATTAAAAACATGAATCTGAAGCTAAATGTTTAAAGTTTATGTGATTTTTTCGAATTTGATAACTAAGATTGAGTTCATAATAGATTTTTCGAAATTTTTTTCAAAATTAATGAATCTTAGTGGTTTCCAAATCCTTTTGATCGTTATTTTTATGGTCGATTCATTCTTTCTGTAATTTTCTCAATCGTGATGAAACGCAATGACTATTATTTATTATATATTAACTATAGTCTGTCCAGCGACCGTTGGCGTGTACGTCATCGACGTCGATCGTGAACACTGTTGCCAGACATAATAGATAATTTTAAATCTAAATAGCTAACCCAATTCTCAACAAAATGAGATATCTTCATGTTTGACATAGCGGGGATTTTTAGCGTTAAATTCAAATTGACCATTATTCCCTACCAAAAGTGTCTATCTATATGGAATCCATATTCATCGATCGATAAATCAAACTTATTTACAAAATCTTCTAGGTTACTCGGCGACTGTCAAACGTGAAATGCCGATTACCGTCATTGGTCGAGAGGGTCCGACAACATTGCAAATTTTTCAATTAAATGACAACTTAACAAACATTCAACTTATTTTCATTACTCGGAATGTTAGTTTTTCTTGAGAGATACATACGATTTGATATGTTAAGAACAGAATATTTGTCGAAATGGATGATCCGGTCACTATCACCATATAACTACTTTTTCAGAAAATTACTTACGACAGATATGAATTTTGACCATTTCGAATTTTATTTATTTTGGTAGGCAGCCTTGCGTCGTTATTTGCGCATGACTGTGACGTACACGTCAACTTAGACTGGACAGACTATATCAAAGATATAAATTTGCATGACTGCAGTTTCGAGCTTTCGTTCACCTTTAGATGCTTATTAAGACTGAGTTACATCGTTGTTTTTCTATAAGCAGGTTTTCACTTTGATAACCCTGGCGCAATTTTGGAGCAACAGGGTTGAAAGTTTGCAAATAGGTAGTTTCGTATGATATCTTGGATGGTATTCGTTTTGTTACGCACTGGTTGGGGGGTTCACCCGGGGGAAGAAATAAATTTTGTTTACACGATAAGGGGCGCAATTTTGGAGCAATAGGGTTGGGAGTTTGTACGTAGGAGCTTCGTATAATATCCTGGTTGAGGTTGGTTTTGGTACGAATTGGTTGAGGGGGTTGACTCCCGGGGAAGGAAATAAATCTTGTTTACACGATATAAAGCGTAATTTTTGTAGTGATAGGGTAATTAAATTCCTAAATTGATGGAAAACTGATTTGAATTTGGAAAAAATTTGAATGAATAGCTTTTTTTGAATGGATATGTTGTTAAAACCTGCTTTTCTAATGCAGCTTGCTGCGATAGAATCTTTTTCTATTATTATTGTATTGAATAAAGTTTAAACTTCAAACTAAAACACACTTGGCTTAAGTTTCACTATATAAAAATATTTAGATGCTGTATTTAGCAGTAAAGGATAGTCGACATGTTTCGAGTTATGAACTCATTATCAAGACTGACTGCAGGAGAGTATTACATCTTATTTTATAAAACAGACAAAAGCAAAGGTGATACCTGAAAATCAATTTGTTCGTTTACAAGGGGTAATTTACTATTATGGGCGGAACTTATTTCAAGAATTTCAAGAAGGTCAAGGCGCTTTCCTTTGTTACCTGAATGTAGGGTGACCAGATGGCTGAAGTGGAAAAAACGGACACCTCTATCTTCAGCCCCCCCCCCTCACCAAACTTTTCCCCATGTATCCAAGTAGACAGCGATACGATTCACAGTAAAAAAACGCACATGAAAATTATTAGATTAAGCCTCGCTAATTTTGAACACTAAGCTCAGCCTAGAGATTTTACGAAAAGCTCGCTAAATTCTTCGAGCATTAATGAAAATCTATACGCTAGACCTTGTAATTTTCATCAAAATTTGTATGAAAATCACTGGAAGTTTTACCAAGAGCTGGTGAAATTCACGAAGATTGTAAAATCTCCAGGTTGAGCCCAGTGTTTAAAATTGGCGAGGCTGAGCTTGGAGATTTTACTAGCAGCCAGTGGATTTCAGAGCTCAAAATTTTTGGAATTTTATCGTATTATGCGTGCTAAACTTATTGCGCCTCCTTTATACGTGTCGAGACAAACTGTGAGCGCGGGCGCTTTTGAATGTGAAGTTTGGAAACTTATTTCGGCAAAATTATAGGCGCAACCTATTTTTTCGTCAAAAACGAGAAAAATACGGATATTTTACAAAAAATACGGACTAACGGACACAGAGCTGAAAAACGGACGTCTGGTCACCCTACCTGAATGCAACAATTGGGTTTTGTTGAAATCCAGGAAATGATTAAATTTTATACAATGTTCGGAGAAGCCAGTGGTATTTTCATTTTGTAAAATTGACATTTTATGTTCTTCAACACGAACGTTTATATTCCTTCCTGTTTGTCCAATAAAGAAAGCAGGACATTTGTCGCAAAATATTTTGTAAACACCACTATTTTCTCCGATGTCAGATTTTTCTTTATTATTGACCAAGAATGACTTCAAGTTTCTTTTATTTGTACAAATTGTTTTAACTTTATTTTTCGATAGTCTGTTGCAGATAGTTCATTACTAGTTTGCGTGGGGTATATTGAATGCAACAGATTCTTTATTCGTTTTTTCCCAATGAGCTTATCGATAAGACTTTCATTTTAACCGTCATTGGTGGCCAATAATTCAATTGTATTAACTTTGGTTTGAATGTTTTATAAAATAAGATGTAATAAGTCTTGATAATGAGTTCATAACTCGAAACGTGTCGACTATCCTTTACTGCTAAATACAGTATCTAAATATTTTTCTCCACGATCATCACAGAATTCGTCTATTCTGATATCAAATTTGATTACAGAATGCTGGAATTCTCTCTCTTGAGATTGAAGAAATATTCTGCAACACCTCTGCCCTCATGCAATTTAAATGTATTTGCTTTCTCTCCCTTGTGAGAATAATATTCTCACACTGGCTAGCAATAATGACATTAGCCTTGACGCAGTTGATTGTCATCGTAGTGACAAATTTGAGTAAGTGTCAAAATTATTGCTGTCACGTTTTCATTCGAAAATATAATAAGTACCTATTATGAATTTATGCAGTGGTTCAGAATCAGAGTGTGAAAATACACCATTACACTGGTCATTGTTATCGGAGGACGTCGGCTACTGTGTTAGTGGATACAGGAGCAGATATGGAAATACTAAAAAGGCATGGGAGGTGGAAGTCTTCTCAAGTGCCAGAAGGATACATAGAAAATTCGGTGCAAAATCGAAAAATAAAGCAAATAAGTTAGTCTCATCAATTACTGGATCTAATACACCACTAATCATGCCTTCCACTTCAAATTATGTGACTGTTCATCTTCTACAAACCACGCAATTGTTGAAAATTCTTCCAATAATGCACCAGTTTTCATTTCGAGAACTGTACAAATATAACAATTAATACAAAGTAGAATGTTTCTTGAATTATTGAGTGTTCACCTTATATAATTGTGATTGAGTTCTGTTATATGAATTATCTTTTGTTCCTTTTCATATAAAAATATATATTTAAAATTTTCGATCGTGGAGAAAGTATAGTCTGCTACTCGGTTAGAATGAAAATTCGTGATGCTCGTGGTTCCTCACGCTCGCCTTCGGCTCGCGCTCGGAACTTTTCCACTCGCATCGAATTTTCATTCTAACCTTGTTACAGAATATACTATTATATAGTGAAACTTAAGCCAAGTATGTTTTATAGTTTAAACTTTATTCTTTATGATGTTTCACGAAGTGATGTGCGAGAATTCAATCTCAGTTATTATTATATTATTTTCTAATCAACATAGGGGCTCAAAAGATTGAGTAAGTACCTACAAGTATTCAACCATCTTAAGATATTTACAAATTACAGGTACATTAGAGTTTAGAATATGAAGTCTATTGTTTGAGTTCATTATATTTACTTGAAAATTGAATAATTTCAAGTAATTATTTGAAAATCAGATTTAGTTACAAACTAATTATTAAAATATATCATAGTGCTTATAATTATATTATCTAAAATGTTCTACTAATATGTTTTAATAATAGGGGATTGTATCTATGATTCCCAGAATGGTATAACAAGTATTGACTTATTTGGAATGGTATACTATTAAGAGGTTTCAAATACCAGGTTTAATAACCGGGAATTACTAAGTTTCAGTTTGATCATTGAGTAAGAGATCTGAAGAATTATGTTTTAAACTTCCCATAGATTCTAATAAATATAATTTTTGGTTGAAATCATGTGTTTCTTCTATTAAATGGTTAGAATAATGGGGGTCGCTCTTTTTATTAACATAAATTATTTCGTGTTATTTGATTCTATCATGGAAAGATCTTTCCGTCTCACCTATATAAAACTTAGGGCTTGAATTATACTCAACTCTATAAATTCCTGACTTATTATTTTTATCTAATTTCGGTTTATTATTTTTAATAATTGTACTTGTTGAGTTGTTGATTTCAAAAGCTAAATTACGATTATTACTCAAAAATAACGCATCAAAAACCACAGTGGTACCCTTCACTAGAAGAACAAAGCTTCAGCACTTAAGGACTATTCGTCTCGACGGAGCAGACTCAGAATGGCAGCAAGTTGTGAAGTATCTAGGGCTCACCCTAGACTCAAAACTACTCTGGAACATGCACGTAGAAAAGATCGTTAACAAGGCAAAATCATCACTGATTGTGTGCAGGAACATCGCAGGAAAAACGTGGGGCTGTAACCCATCAATACTGCGATGGATGTACACCATGATAGTGAGACCTATGATCACCTACGGAGCAGTAGTGTGGTATGGCAGAACCGAACTCAGCACAGCAAAGAAATCCTTGGAGAAAGTGCAAAGACTAGCATGTCTTTGTATAACAGGAGCAATGAGATCGACTCCAACAGCAGCACTAGAGGTAGTTCTGGACCTCACTCCTCTCCACATCATGGTGAGGAGAACTGCTTGGGGAGCAAACCTCAGGTTGGCTAAAGTTGGACTCAAAGGTGCTGCATACGGTACAAGGGACTCAACCCTTACCGGAAGTGCACACCTTGCTGACCTCCCAACTGACGAAATTACCAGGAAATTTAGTTTCAAGAAATTATTTCGAACGGAACTAAATACCAAGAAGGAATGAAGCATAGAATCCATTCGAGCACTGGAGAAGAATACCATAATATGGTATATGGACGGGTCTAAAACTCCCGAAGGAACTGGAGCAGGAGTCGTTGGGCCTCGTACCAAATACTCAGAACCCATGGGTCAGTTCCCTAGTATTTTTCAAGCGGAAATTTACGCCATAGAAAGGTGCATTCAGTTCAACCTCGATAGGAAATACCGGAACAAGGAAATTGCGATCCTCTCCGATAGCCAAGCAGCCATCAAAGCGTTGAGCTCTTATAACATCAACTCAAAGATGGTTTGTGAATGCCTAGACAAACTAAACGATCTGGGCAGGAACAACAAAGTGATCCTCCTCTGGGTGCCGGGGCACGTCGGAGTGAAGGGTAACGAACAAGCAGACACCCTGGCACGAAAGGGTGCGTCAACGCCACTAATAGGGCCAGAGCCTTTCTGCGGACTTGGAAAATCTTACTTCCAAGAAGAACTCAATAAATCTGAAGAAGCAATGAGAGCAACATACTGGCAAATACTTCCAGGACTGAGGCAGGCCAAAGATCTCCTCGGAAAGTTCAACCGAGCAAGATCGAAGACACTGATTAACCTCAGCAAAACTAGTCTAAAGACAATCACAGGAACACCTAAGGAAGCTAGGTTTAGAGGGGGACAGCACCTGCAGATTCTGCAAGGAACGTCCAGAAACACCTCACCATATACTGATGTGATGTGAGTGCTATGCTGTGCACCATGAAAGACTGAACACACTGGGACCAGCTGACTGTAGAAGAAATACCACGAATAGACCCCCTTAAAATCCTCAAATTCCTGAAGGTATTGAGGCTTGAGGGGCTGCTGTAAAACGAGAACACATCGAGAAGCAGAAGAAGATGGGGCACAATAGATCTAATAAGGTCGCAGCGCTTCGGTCACCATCCAAACCTACCAATACCAATACCATTACTCAAAAATATTTCAGAGATTTCATTTGTTAATTTACCAGTCTGTAAGTGTTATTTTTTCAATATTATCTGTATAGTTAACCATTCCAAATAGGTCAACACCTGTTATACCGTTCTCGGAATCATAAAATACAACCCCCTGTTATTAATACCAATTAGTAAAACATTTTATATAATATATGAGCACTGTGATATATTTTAAGAATTATTTTGTAACTAAATCTGATGAAGACACTGTGTTGTCGAAGCAATTGTCATTTAATTGTAAATATAGTGCAAATTAAGTTGAAATAGACGTGTTCTTATTCCTTGATACGAATTTCCATCAAACCAGTAAAGGTTGCTTCGTATCAAAAAACATATTTTATTGATTAAAATTTTCAGATCATGGCAACCATAAGCAGTCTATATTTGATAAATATTGTATTCTAATATAATTCTAAGATTAAGAACACCCAGGTGTCTCCCAGTCGAATTTTCAAGACAGGCTATACCTAATCGAATACTATATGTAATTTTCTAAAGTGATAGAATATGTTGCGTGTTCCTCCGCCCCGAAACAACATTAGATTTGCAAATATTGTATTATAATACAAATAGGCGAATAAATTCGAGATATTTCTTCTGGGAAAACAAACGTATCCCGCAGGTGCAATCCTTCTTGCCGAATGACAGCCTTATCACACTTCCACATACACTGTACTGATTAAATTCCAGTCCATTATATACTCAATATTTTAAAATACGTATGTGGGTAGGTCTATGGCTCTACATGTGCGTGTGATTTCAAATAATTTGATATAACTTGAATAGGCAGAATAGGCAGATGAGAACATTTCGTTGGTCGTATTATTGCAGTTGCTTCTATTGTCGAGTACAAAAAGTTTTTGAAATGAAAGTAGAATCACTTTAGAGTTTTTTTCTTCAGAAAATAATAGAAAAGCTAAATGGAAATTGTATATATATATATATATATATATATATATATATATATATATATATATATATATATATATATATATATATATATATATATATATATATATATATATATATATATATATATATATATATATATATATATATATATATATATATATATATATATATATATATATATATATATATATATATATATATAATTTAAGAAATCTTGTTATCGACCGTACTTTAATTTAAATATATTAGGATATCAGGTAAGCGGTCTGTCGGGAAATTGAAACCTAAACATATATTGAAAAATCTGATATACAATTCTAACTTCTACGATGGTCCCACAGAAGATATAGATAGACAGACAATAAAATACAGGAAGATACCTAACATAAAGGAGGTAACACGTAAAATGGTGACACTGTTCAGACATGTCCCTGATTTGAAGGTTGCAAATTATAACCTAGTGACAGTCTCTCAATTATTTTCCAGACTCAAGGACAAAACACCAACCATGCTCAAGAGCAACGTCATTTATGAAATTCCATGCTTAGAATGCGAAGGTACTTACATCGGCCAAACAAATCAATGGCTTAAACAACGTATCACCCAACATAAAAGCGACTGTCGCTTAGGAAAAAATTCATGCGCAGTCGTAGAACACCAAAAAAGTACAGGACATGCATTTGAATTTCATAACGTAAAAGTTATTGACCATCAGGATAATTATAAAAAAAGATTATTCCTGGAAATGTGTCATATAAAAAGAAGCAAAGATTGTGTAAACTATAAATCTGATACGGGTCAATTAAGCAACATTTATTGCAAAATTTTAAATCACATATAGATTACCTCCGCCAGGTGAAAACCCGAAGATTGACACTCGCGTTGCACCGAAACTAGTCAGGCTGATTCTCACCCAGTCATGTTGCATCCGTTGAATGTTGTGTTTGTATTTTAATTTTACCAAAACTCTAGACCTGTAAGTTTTATTTTTGTGTTTTTCCAGAAATTGTTCATTATTGATGTAATTTATTTTTATTATAGTATTACTCCTGATGAAGTCACAAATGGTGACGAAATATTGAGTTGATGAGAAAATAAGAGTTTCAATTTCCCGACAGACCGCTTACCTGATATCCTAATATATTTAAAAAAAAAAAAAAAATATATATATATATATATATATATATATATATATATATATATATATATATATATATATATATATATATATATATATTATACATTTGGTTCGGTGGTAGCCTCTGGAAATGCCAATATATACTAGGAAATATATATATATATATATATATATATATATATATATATATATATAAAAATAAATATATAAATATATATATATATATATATATATATATATATATATATATGTATATATATAGATATATATATATATATATATATAGGGTGTTCTACAAGCTCTATGACAAACTTTGACAGAAGGTAGGTTGCTTGATTTTGAACATATTTTTTCTAATAAACATGTGTCCGATTCGTTTTTGTTTAGAAGTTACAAGCATTCAAACTTTATCAACAATTAATAATAAAAATTCAAATTAAATGATAATCACAAAGCTAAAGACTATAAAAAATGTCCACCCTCAGCTTGAATGCAAGCCTCACATCGACGAACTGAAGATTCGGTCATTAGAAGAATGAGATTTGGATCATTTCTTATTTGGCTAGCTGCATACCCATATACAAACACAATATCTGCATATACCTCAGTGGAGAATGAATGCCTACGTTTTTTTATTGAAGCAGGTGTATATTTTATAAGTGTGCATTGTTTAACATGCTAAGTGACTTTCAGTCACTTCCTGGTTGACTGAAAAAATTACGATTCTTCAAATGCTTGTAACTTCTAAACAAAAACGAATCGGACCCATGTTTATTAGAAAAAAAATGTTTAAAATCAAGTGGCCTACCATCTGTCAAAGTTTGTCATAGAGCTTGTAGAACACCCTGTATATTTCCTAATATATATTGGTATTTCCAGAGGCTACCACCGAACCAAATGAGCTATAATTTGGTATTCGGATTTTTTCGTGGAAGGACTAAACTATTAATATGGGTAAAATTTTTTCAACCGCCTCCATTTTTACGAAGATATTCATCGTTTTCCTCGTGTTTTTTGAAAATTTGCTCAACTCAACAAAATCTAGAGTCGTATACGACAAGGATTATGAAGTATTTAATCAATGGAAGTTGCTTCATTTCTCTTCGTACAATTAGCGGGCGTTATGATCCATAATGCCCGCTCATTATGCCCTAGGGCATAATGAGTGTATTTATAGCAACCGTATCTAAGGTAAAATCAACAAATAATATACAAGTGAAAACTAAGGCATGTTTCAATGAAGAAAAATTCACATGTCCCGCTCAGAAATAAATAATTAATAGGTCATATAAAAAAGGATATAGTTGGTGAATTGACCGCGTCTCATCGGAATCGGTCCAACCCTGCCTAACCCTTTTATATCCCCAGAGGTGTCATGCAGTCGACGTGAAATATCAGCCCATAATTTGTCACTTTGCGATTTATTAATTAGATGATACAGCGTTAAGAGACGCGATCCCATTACAGACACTCTTTTTTATTAATTTGAGTAAAATTTGATGTCCTTCATTCATTTTATGGTTTCATTTGAATTTGTTGATAAAATGATGATTTGTATAGATTTTAAGCTTCGTGACTATTTAAGGGGCGTCGTTAATCAAATTCTAATAAAGAACGAAACATGTTAAATACGTAGTCACTTTTATGTCGGCTGTTGTAACAAGTCGAGTTGTTTAATTATAGAAATTACTGAAAATTTCTAGAGGTCTTTCATTCCTTTCATTATATATCGACAATAAATAAACAGAACTGATTATAATTGAATTAGAAAAATATTATTGCCAGCACTTCGAAAGATAGATATCTGATTAATAAAATGTCCATTAAAAATATTACTCTATTGGTTTCTTAATTCAATAGTTGGCAGCCCTGCTTTTGCATTTCTAATGTTTCGCAATATTCGGTAATATATACGATTTACCAATTAAATCTTTCAATTGTAATTTTTATGGTAAATAAATTATTTTCTCCTTGTTCTTGATGAAAATATGAATATTTTTAATACATAATCGTTTCCTGACAAAATTAATATAGGGTAGTGTTTGATCTATTTTATCAGAATTAAAAATAACTATATAATATCAATATAACCAGAGAGTATGATGTATCAATGTTTTTGTGGTTATCCGTGATTTCTTCACTACATTTGATAAATCTATCTTGATGTAGATCAATATAAAATTGAAAACGTGTCACTAAGATCGTATTTTTTTCGTGTTGTGCATCGCGTCAAGATGCGATTCGAACAGAATAAATTTTGGTGAGTATAAAAAATCACGCTTTATTAGCAAACCGAAATAAGAATCAGAAAATAGGGGAAAAAATTAATTAATAAATAAATATTTATATAAATATATATACCGGTTGTAAATGAGTGATGGGCCACCCCTATAACTTTTTAATGGATTCTTCAATTTTATTGAAATTTGGGTGGTTTATCTCAGACATAATTTTGAATTTTTTCACATACAAAATCAGTATGGCTGAATTCCGTTTTCATAGAAAAAGATATATAAATTAAAAATTTAAATGGAACACCCTATATATTTCTACATATTTTAATTCTGAGGCTTCAAATAGATGCATTCCATCTGTCGAATGTCAATTCTAGCGCTGTTTCAATTTTGTTTTTTTTATCGTAGATGGCTGCGACGTCGTCTAAATCATAGATAATTGATTTAAAATATCGACCAAAGTAATAATTTTTCAAAAAATTCATTTCCGTGAAGTTTGTTTACGATTAAATTCTTTTTCTAACAAAAACTCAGTTTTTTAAATAGAAACATACATGGGCCATCCTGTATATCAAAAAACTCCTTCAAATTCCTACATAATGGTTCATACATCAGTTTTCTCAATTCCCAAATAACGAAGTAATTATTAAAAATCTTATTCTTATTTGCTCCGGAGACCGACCCTGCTTACGAAATTTGAAAAAAATTTTGACAGATGGAATGTATGTATTTGAAGCCTCAGAATTGAAATATGTAAAAATATACAGGGTGTTCTATTTGAATTTTTAATTTTTATATGGTTTTCTGTGAAACCGGAGGTCAGCCATATTGATTTTGTATGTGAAAAACCTCAAAATTATGTCTGAGATAAACCATCCAAATTTCAATAAAATCGAAGATTCCATTGAAAAGTTATAAGGGTGGCCCATCACTCATTTACACCCGGTATATATATATATATATATAATCTCTTGATAATTATTAGCAATAACAGGCTTGTTGAATCTTAAAAAACTTGATTTTATTGAAAAGTTGACGTTTCGCCACGACATTCGTGGCTTTATCAAAAGTTTTGATAAAGCCACGAATGTCGTGGCGAAACGTCAACTTTTCAATAAAATCAAGTTTTTTAAGATTCAACAAGCCTGTTATTGCTAATAATTATCAAGAGATTAGAAATAGTTCACAGGCAACAACAATTCGAATAAATAATATATATATATATATATATATATATATATATATATATATATATATATATATATATATATATATATATAATCTTTTGATAATTATTAGCAATAACAGGCTTGTTGAATCTTAAAAAACTCGATTTTATTAAAAAGTTGACGTCATCAAAAGATTAGAAATAGTTCACAGGCAACAACAATTCGAATAAATATATATATATATATATATATATATATATATATATATATATATATATAAATATATATAAAATAATATATATATATATATATATATATATATCAGACATTACAAAAATTTCAAGAACCGTTGTCTAGATGGTCTAAACCGGATAAAAAAACTACTCCCGCATCTGACATCCCATATGCTGCAATTATTCTATTATTTGTGGGGAAAATATTAAAAAATTCTTGAGTTAAGTCAATTAGTTTTTGTCTAAGTTGCATACCACGCTGTAACAACCCAAATCATCAATATTAACAGAAACGTCACAAAGAATAAAGTTTAAACTTCAAAATAAAACACAGTTGGCTTAAGTTTCACGTATATAGTGAAACTTAAGCCAAGAGTGTTTTATTTTGAAGTTTTAGCTTTATTCTTTGTGATATTTCACCAAGCGATGTGCGAGATTTCAATCTTATTATTGAGAAGTGTCACACGATATCTTCTTTTTTCCACAATTATGTATCCAGATGTGTCCTAATTATTCGTGAATTGGGTTTTCTTGATGAGTCACTCACGCGACGAGCTAAAAGCTTATAACAATAATATAATATTATGTATCTCAAGAGTCCCAAGATGAGATGAATATATGGCTGTTTATGATGGATATGAATAGCTAAATGTCGTAGCAACTACAAAAAAATTGTGAGAGAGGAGCGTTCCTTAGGTTCCGGTTTTTGGTTTGCAAAATCGTGTGTATTATCTGCATACTTTGAGTGACGTGATAATGATCATCTTGGTGGAATAATGAAGCAAAAATCAGCAAAATACCTTACGTGACAATATCTGTAGAACATACTTAGCTTCGTCCGATTAAGAACAAATTACACCTCCTCACTGGCTTCCTTATAGGACGCACTGCCACCTCAGGAAGTATCGGATGGGAATAGGTTTCTCAGAAACTGACGAGTGTAGATTAAATGTAGAGTAAGAGGAAACTCCTGTTCACTTGGTTACAGAGTGCCCCGCCATTGCAAGCAAGTGGAAACAATGCTTTTGACAAGAAATTCGTAGAGTGAGGGCGTAACCTCCTTGAAGCCTTTCGCAGAAATTAAAGTCCATTAGTACTCTTGAACTAGAAGGCGAACTGTAGATGACGCAGTAGTACAGATAGCTCTGATGGGTAACAGAATAAATCTCAAGGTCTCGGTGCAGTATAACCCCATATTAAATAATCTTCGTCTGAGTGAAAGAAGTTGAGCGGTTAATGAAGTGTCGTCTATTGACCTCAGTGCTGTTTTTTCAATTGAATCAAGTAGGTTCAAGGAGTAAATAGTTCCAGAACTCCAAGCAAGGAGCAGATTTCCTTTGCAGAACGAACATGAGCCTTATCAAGCAGCCACAGCTGCTTTAATGTAAACAGACTTTTAGCACGAAATAGTAACTCAACTTATGTGCAATCTATTTGACAAAACAAGAGTAGATATACCTACCTGATTCCTGAACTGATCCAGTGGACTTGATCCCAACATGGGAACAGTGGACATGATCCCTAATTACACTTTAGAGAGGTTCCTAATCCGCGTCCGAGGCCATGATCGGCTTCAATCATAACCTTACTATATGCGCATACTAGTAAATTCAAATCAGCAATTCCGCTCAGGTTGTACATGAAAACGTACTTAGTTTCCACATTAAAGGTGAAACATGAGGACCACGGACCCTATTTCAAGCCTACTAGTCCAATATTTGAGAACTCGGGTCGGACTCGGACACGGTACTAGAACTGATCCCTGGATAAGTTTTTCCTTAGAATCGGATCATATTAGTACTGGTTCCAAATAAATCAGGGATTAGACACCTCTATGTAGGAGTTTCCATGCCAGATTAAATTGGAGTCAACGCTGATTCCTATAATATAGAGTTTATTGGTTTATTTGGACTTTTAGTAATAATTGGGGTCCGATGAGTGAAGCTTTTCTTGAGAAACTGTTTTTTTGCGTCTTGTTTTGATTTAAACCAACTCTGTTATCAGATCCGTAGTTATAAATTATCTTAAGGTCACTATATGTGTACCTACCTAGCTTGCTCAACACGTTGAGGAGATGTAGATGCACTGACAAGCCTCTTGTCGGATGCTATTAGATCTTCATACCAACGATTAGACGCTTCATGAATATAGCAACGTTCATGTACATGTTTATATTGATGATCAGCACTTCCTCTTGAATTGTATAAGGAAAATGTACTGAAATTATCTGAAGTCTATAGAACTTGTGAATTGAAATCATTCCATTTCCATATTAATTTCATAAAGCTTCCCCCCTTAGACTAACTCGAACTAAAACTTTACCATTTCACCATTCCGGCAAAAATTCCATAAATAAAATAATAATCACACAAGTGTAAAATAACACTTAAAATGGAGCGGCTTCCCGGAAAATTAGAATAACACAATAAACCTTCTAATGAGTTTTATTAAATTAGTAAACGTTACCCCACTATAAGCAATTACACACAAGCCGGATTATTATTTCTTCTTCGTGAAGGGTTGTGTGATAAAAAGGTTAATTATATGGTGGCGCTTGAGCTGGACGGAAGGTTTCCTCGAAAGTCGCAACGAATGTTTGCATAAGGCCAGTGGCGGTCCTAATGAAGGGATGCGTTCAATATATGAATCGTTAACAGAAGCACGTTTATCATTTTTAGCAGGTTTTCACTTTGAAAACCTGCCTAATAAAATGGGTGCGATTAGCAAAGTTGGACCTAGGACCAAGATAGTTTTTCTTTTCATGACTTTTTATGATACTTGGCACCAAAAACTCAATTTCATATATCTCTTTCTCTGTCTCTCTCTATATATATATATATATATGGTTGTCTGGTTTCCCGGGTTTGTATCCGCGTATGGGCTTCGTCTTCGTTGAAGTCTGCTCGACGTTTCGGCAAAATCACATTTGCCATCTTCAGGTAGCTCTTCTTGGTCGGAGTGAATACACTGAACTGTTCATATGGTTGAAACTTTGTATGTAGGAAGTTTTGTATGATATCTTGGAAGGTATTTATTTCGATATAAATTGGAGGGATTGACCCCCCGGAGGAGGGGGCGTTTCTATATTCGAAAAAAATTAATTGAAATTATTTTAATGGATAGAATCATTTATACAAACCGAGCAACCTAATAAATTCATAAAAATCCGACTCAAATGAAAATACTCGAATAAACTGAGTTGTCTTGTGGAGTTTTTTTGTTGATTTAAATTTAATTGTTCAGAGTAAGTGAAACTAAACTATCAAAATAGTACTGCATAGATGCAAAATATTATGGAACATTCTCTATATTATCGTGTGATGTTATTTTAGGTTTATTATGCTGTCAAATATCTTAATTATGCTTTGTAGTGTAAAAAATTATTATTAATTGTGTTAGGATTCAAATTTTTATATCACAAAGAGCATAATATCATAATAGATAGGAATTTAGGAATAGATATCATGTTAAATATGGAAGCCAAAACTAATTTTGGGAATTTCAAACACATGATTTCCGTTTCCAGGTACTCTAAACCTAAAGAATAATATATAGTGTAATACCGGCGACGTATATTCATTTAAAAAAAAATTCAATAGCATAAATGAAATCCTCCTGAGGAATATTAATTTGATTATTCAGAGACAATAGAATTTTGGACAGGAAAGTCAAATCAACGTTGGAGATTATTTTGTTCTTGGGAAATATTTTCATCAAATAATTCATCTATTACTTTTTGGACCATATCACGTAAGATTGTGCTACAGAGCTCTTATTTAAATACCACAGTTACAGCTTTTGATAGTTGACGATGAAACGATTTTATTATCAAGTTCTGATGATGTCATCGTGGTTGACGAAACGTGCAGGTGGAATATTAATAAAAGTTTTATGTACATCATACTGCTATGATTAACCTAGTGATTATTATCGGTTAATCTCAAGTACGTTTTTCTTTTCATAAGACACCACGATATTGAAAAGATACTCATAAAAAGAGACCCTATTGTTCATTACAAAGTTAATTATAATGAATATGAAGGCTATGTTTAATTAACGAATTAAAACTTTGCCATAGCAATAGCCAAACAGCACATGATATATAAAGGAAACTTTGGTGTTTGTACGGCGAAGGACAATCTAAAGATATATTGAAGACATAAACGATTGTATCCTTCTAGGATATGTGTGTTAAATTACAAAAAACGTTCCCAAATTAAAATACCAAATCGAATTTACTTTTTATTGTTCAATGGAATGAGGTTTCAGTCTGTAAAACAGTATCATTTCCACGAGTCCCTAATTTTAAAATTGTATTGATTTTCAAATGTTCATTTTCTTTATGAAACCATTTTGAATATGTGAAACAAGAAGAATGGCAAGAAATTTAAAAAAACTTCGAGTTCGAAAATGCTGAAATATTTGAATATGAATTCAGTGTAGAATTTCATAATTATTGATGAGAAGGTCTTAGTTAGGACTCGGAAAACATTTTATAAATAATAAAAATATAATTCACTTATACAAGTTCAGTCCAGCATAAGAATAACGCAATATTCTAAAACGTATTTCTTTTTAAATATCATTGTATGTTAAAGCTGCAATTCTTTCATAAATTTACTCTTTGGGTATCTGGTATTGTTCTATTTCATCTGCATTTTTGATCAATCATACCTAATTATATCAGAAAATATAATTTGGTGAAAGGATTAAAACAAATCACTGATTATTTAGCTAAGATTCGATTTGTCTACTTTTATGCCACATTTCTTGTTACAGAATAGTTGTCACTACTTGATAATAAGGGATAGCTACCATAAGTCTTTGACAATAATTTGAAATGACAACTAGCAGTCTCCGCCACTGTATGAGACTGCATATTTATTTAACACTCCAACATTTCCACCCTTTAAACACCACTGCACATTCATAGAGCCTGGCTGACTATTACATTTTATTTACTCTCACATGGGGCCAAGTTATTCTTGTTTGCACACAACTCCTTGCTAGATCTGATATTCATATACGACGATGCAATACTCGTTACACTTTACGAGAACTAATAAGAAGATACATATATATTACTTGTTAATTAACGAAATTTTATATTTTAAAGGAATCCTCATCTGCCCTTCTTACGTAACTGTAAATATATATATATATATATATATATATATATATATATATATATATATATATATATATATATATATATATATATATATATATATATATATATATATATATATATATATATATATATATATATATATATATATATATATATATATATATATATATATATATATATATATATATATATATATATATATATATATATATATATATATATATATATATATATATATATATATATATATATATATATATATATATACTTATATATATATATATATATATATATATATATATATATATATTTATATATATATATATATATATATATATTATTGTGAAGTTTGTATGTATTTTTTATGGAAATGTGGTGTGATTTTTATTTCTAGGTATTACATTGTTTAGTTTGTATATTTTTTGATTGATATGTGTTTATTTTTAAGTTTTACGTTATTTAGTTTTTTCGCTTTGTCAATAAAATGCTTTTAAGACAATAAAGCATTTGATTTGATTTGATTTGATTTGATATATATATATATATATATATATATATATATATATATATATATATATATATATATATATATATATATATATATATATATATATATATATATATATATATATATATATATATAACATTTCTACGTTTACTCCTTTGGATGAAATATACTACTTCAAATATATCATTTTTCATTGCTATTTTCAAAGTTTTCTCATATCACTTCTACGGTTGTAAGCACCATAAGAAAATGCAATAGATATTTCGTTTGTTAGATTGCAAATAGTGACGTATAGATCAACTTAAGCGAATTGTTTGCAGGATTAGCTTTTCTCAGTGTTCATTAATCTTCCATTTGACAGATTTCTCTAAATATACGGCAAGTGAGAAAAACTCAAGAGGTTCAATTTGGGAGTCCGTTCAATAAGCGCAAACTTGCCTTAATAAATGTTGAGAATCACAATTTCAACTTTAATTGCACCAAAATTTTAGAAATAGATAAAGATCAAAAATGCCGAGAAATTTTTGAAATGAATATCGGAAAAAATTTAACTAAAGTCGTTATTAATGAGAGAAGATATAAAATATTTAAGTACAATATATAAAGATTTAATTTATCCAAAAAACAATATTGAATCCAATAAACTCAAACACAAACAACCCATATTATTCGATAACATCCACTCAACTAACCACCCCTTTCTCTCATAGACCAACTTCAAATGCAGATTTAGTTTTGTCAATGCCATCCAAATCTACAGAACAAACATCACTTACAAAACATTTTTTTCCTAGAATAGATATAATGTCTTTTTAAAGACAAATCCTCAAATTAAATAGTTAAGGACTTGTTTTGTACATTACGTGGGTAAGGGTTTTCGCGGTTTTCCCTAGAATCTAATATTAGCAGATCTGACTGCTGTTATTAGAGTAAAGAGCACGTAATAAGTAACTGAGGACCACAGCCGCAAGAGATTTAATAAAACAGGTCATTCTTCTTTCAATTTTTCAAAATTCCATTTCGAACATTATATGGGTAAGGGTTTCTATGGTTTTCCCTACTGCTAGTTAGTTTACAAGATACAATAAGACTGAAGTCCATAGACAAGAATTGCAAAGACTTACTGTGTCACATTTAACGTCTTTTTGCCATACTAAATTCTTCTCAAAGACTTAACATTGGAAAAATTAATATTGTAACGAGTTATCTAAAGCACGACCTTGAACAAACTCTCATTATATTTCTAACTACCATGAATACATGTTATTTTTCATATTTATGAGCGAGTTTCTGAAAAAAAATATAAATTTTTTTAATGTATTCTGAAACTTTATCATAAATTATACTAATACACTGAACCAAAAAATGTATCTAAAACAATAAAAAAATTCATTGGAACAATTAATTTGTACGTTAATTTTGGTCCAATTAACGCATTCATTGAGCCAACAAAACTATATTTGTTGAGCCAAACATCTGCAGAATGATAATATAATAATTGAAACAATTAATACATGTTCATCAGTTCAAAAATGATGAACATTGGAACAATGAACGATTTGTTTGGTGTAATGAATTTTCGATTGTTGAGCGAATTAATACTTTCATTGTTAAATAAATACTATTCGTTCAAACAATTAATGCAATTTTAGGTTCAATAAAAATATTTCATTGAACCAATAAATCGCTTTTTTTGTTAGTATGAATTCTGTTGTTTGTACTAAAGAACAGTTATCATTGATATTAAAATTTATTAATTGAGAGAATTAAATGTCATGGTTGGTACAATAATTATGTATATATATATATATATATATATATATATATATATATATATATATACATTATTATATATAAGTATTGAACTTTCATCTCATAACAATATATTTCCATTCTTCAACTTAGGGATGCAGGATTAAAAAGAATCACTTTTTCCGTACAAATCTATTGAATATCAAAAAATAACAAAATACAATATCGCTTTCATGGAATCTCATACTTAGTACATGATTTGAAAATATTATACATCCATTCAAATTATACATTAATTCTAACATAGCAAAAAGCAAACAAAATAACTTAACAATACTTCAATCAGTCTTGATTATCTTATTCAATGATCTATTCTCTCAAAATATGATATTTTGGAGAAACAATGTCACATTTGATATCATAGAAAAAAATATTTCAGGAAATTATTAAATATTTTAGCTTCTAAAGGAAAGTCTAAGTCAAATAAGTATATTATTTTGCAACATATATCTACAGCACGTAAGAAACTAGTGAACATAAACCTGATATTATCGAAATATACAGTTATTTCAGATATATCAAGGGGATCGTTTCCTATGCAGCAAATAAAAGGTTGTATAGGCTTGCCAAAATTTTTAAGGAACTGAATGTGAGTGCCCACCTCCTGTACAGATTTTCCCTTATGGTAAACTAGATGGCTTTTATGCAAAGAGTATCCTTCTTCGAAATCTGATTCGTGGGAACAAAATATCCATGTAGAGGTGAGCTGCGTCTTTTTTATCTGAAAAATATAAATTCACTGAATATGCGAAATAAAATATATATATATATATATATATATATATAAAGATATATATATATATATATATATATATATATATATATATATATATATATATATATATATATTTATATATATTATATATGTATATGTACATATATATATATATATATATATATATATATATAATCTCTTGATAATTATTAGCAATAACAGGCTAGTTGAATCTTAAAAAACTCGATTTTATTAAAAGTTGACGTTTCGCCACGACATTCGTAGCTTTATCAGAACTTTTTAATAAAATCGAGTTTTTTAAGATTCAAAAGCCTGTTATTGCTAATAATTATCAAGAGATTAGAAATAGTTCACTGGCAACAACAATTCGAATATATATATATATATATATATATATATATATATATATATATATATATATATATATATATATATATATATATATATATATATATTATATTTCGAAATAAATTTTAGATTTATATCGTTGATTCATTATAGATATGGGGTTGCTAGCTTTCAACACCTGAACATTACGAATGATAAACTTACAGCTTCACAGTTTTCAAAATGCCCAAAAGGAATTTATCCTTTAGATTTTATCCCATTGTCAAAAATTCTAAGACTTTGTCACGATATTGAGGCCATTTCACCAAAAGTCCGTCTCTTTCGAATATTATTTGAAAGTCCATGTCGATCTGCAAAAATTATTAGGTCAAAATTTCTAAATAACAAAACAGTTTAGTAAAACCTACAAAACGGTAACCTGAAAGATTTTTGTAAAATGGCCATTCTTCTGAAATCGTCATAGTGGACTTTAATTCTTTAACTGTCTGCATCTTCTTCTGCTTCTAGAATTGAATAAATTCAAGTATATAATTAAAATTGGATTGGAAATAACGTTCACCAACACTCACCAAAACTTTTCTGATTACGGGAAATTTTCATTTCTTTGTTTCTTTTCTCGGTAAGTTATCTGACATAGCTATTTTTAAGGAAGACATGAGATTAGAATATTTATTGTACATTTTTCCTCTTTTGCTGACCCTATAATATTCCTATAACAAATAGAAAAAAAGCATTTGAAGAAATATTCGTTGTAAAATTTCTCACTTACCTACTTATTGAACACACAATTTCTTTGATGTAAAACAACGATAAACCATAAAGTCTTTCCTCAATAACACGTGAAACTAAAATGTGCTAATAATCCGAAAAAATAACCGTTAGAGCGCAATTGCAGCTTCATTGAAACAACAAACATTTGTTTGGTGGAACTACAGCGTTATTTGTGTCAACCATCAACATTTTTCGCACAATAACTCTTTCATTAATTCGACAATCATATTTTTGAAATTCATAAATTAAACATTGAATATAACACTGGCTTTATTGAAGCAACGAAGAACTATTTATTGTCACAATAACCTATTAATTGGGACAATTACGCTACACTCAATATTATTATGGTTGAAGGAACGACATTATTCCAGAAACTTACACAAACAATTTTCAAAGAAGTTAAATATTCAATGAAAATGAATAAGTCTCCTGTGCACCCCGAATTAGAGTTGCTTGACGACCGTCCTGTACTGATGAGATTTACTACGAATAATAGCCTAGTACGAATAACATGTAGCGACTTGACCACATGGGGATGACGAGTCCATCGTCTGATGGAAAACTAGTACATATTGGGGCATCTCCATCGGCTCCCATCGAGTCAATGAGTTGAAATTTGGATTGTTTCCGTTCCCGAACGAAAATATCAAAATCAGTACCTACACGATGCACTTCGCGAATTTTTTTTTCGAATATAAGGTTAAAATTTGTTATGTGGATTGAGTTGATATTGAGGTACGTTCCTTTAATGGTTTCAACTTTTTTATTCATCCACGATGCACAAGAAATTTTTTTTTTCATGAAATATATTTTCTACTCTCAAATACGGTGTCCTATTCAAGAGTGATTTTTCTGAATATAATTCAATCCGTTAGAATCACATCTGGATGCGATTCAACAGAACCTTAGTGATGGAGCTCTGCTACTCAAGAGTTTTTTTTTCCTACACTAGGCGGGTGTGTGCCTGGTGGATAGGAAATGTACGTTGTACCGATTAATAATAATATATAAAGGCTGTAAATTTCGACATTCATAAACATATATATATATATATATATATATATATATATATATATATATATTTGAATATTTATATATAGTATTTATTATAATCATAACAGTTCATCAGCATAGATCCGTTAAAAATGTTCCAAATCTACGGAATAATTGAGTTAATGAACACATTTATTGTCTCAAAGATTAATTTACTATGAAAATCAATAACTTCGTTTATTGTTTTCATTATTTTTATACATTTAAGTTGCTACTGAATTCAATAAACTTGATTCATTACAAGAATGAAAAAATTCATTGAATCGGTGAAAAATTTATTGAATCAATGAAATTCTCTTTCTGAATTGAAGAAACAGATTTAATTGAATCAACTAAAGACATTTCATTGGTTCAACAATATTTGTTATTAAAACAATAAATGCCTTCATTCACTGCATTAACGCCGTTATTGGTTCAATTAAAAAAGGGCAACAATCGCCGTTAATTGATTTTATGATCAAAATTTTTTTCAGTGTAGACGACGCGAAATTCTCTCAAAATATTTATTTCTATTATTTATGAACAATTTCAAATGGATTAAATTTTACAAAGGATTGCAAGACGGCAAACGCGCTACGATGGAGGCCATGTTTGTGACGTCATAATGTTAAAGGAATTTCCCGATATACAGTGTCAACGGCTTCTACTTGTAACTTGATTGAAAATTAAGAAATTTAGAGCAAAACATTATTTATAATACCTACTTTTATTTAGTCATGTGTAGTAGTTTTTAGTACAAGATTTTATTATCACAAAAAATTTTTTTTATTATAATGAAAAATCGATTTTAAAATCGGTTCATTGCTCCTATCCATTTTCCTTAACATAGTAGGCATGTCATTTGTTGATATTTTGACGATTGTGAATATTTTTGTCATCATATTTAGTGAATGTCATTGATGCTCTCTTTGTGTTGTCTTATAGAAATAATGGAAATGAAAATGAATTTACCCAAGAATATTATAGAAAATGCAGCCAAAGCTGCAAATAATTCATTGCCGGAGAAATCCAGAGTCGTATACGACAAAGTTCATGAAGTATTTAATCAATGGAAGTTGCTTCATTCGTCCTCGTAAAATGAGCGGGCGTTATGATCCATAATGCCCGCTCATAACGCCCTAGGGCATAATTAGCCTAAGGTAAAATCAACAATTAATATACAAGTGAAAAGTAAAAGATTTATAAAGGCTAATTCCGATAATATACCTACCTGATGTATAACATCTTATGGAACATTTAAAAACATTTTTTGGTGTTTTGTTTTTGTAGTATTCGTATATAATGGTACTAAGCAAGCACGATAACTTTACAGGTTTGACATTTGAGATATATTTGTTAATATATTGACGATAACAACAAGATTTAATCTATTAAAAGCCAGAATACTGTATCAGCTGTCTGCTACAATGAGTAGAAATTAACATTGTGACGTCACACGCGCTCAAGTTTGTTTGAAAACTGTCAAGGTATTTTCGTTACTAGATTCAAATAGTTATTTTTGTATTAAGTGTGCGAAATCAGTGTTTTTTTAATGGCGCATAAGAATGTAAATTCTTATGTATTTACTAAAAGTCATTTTATAAAATTAAAATCCATGCAGTCAAGTATGTTTATCAATATATTCTATGATCTTATGTCAGAGTAAGTGTAACCAAAGAAACATGTAATTTATTTAACAAACGTCAAATTAAATATTTTGTAAATTATTTGCAAATGCAGGGGGTGATATGACTTCTATTAAACGCCATGGTGGCTGGAAATCGACCACCGTGGCTGAGGGTTACTTGGAGGACAGTTTAAATAACAAAATTGATATTTCTAATAAAATTTTAAACTGTCAACCATCCACTTACAATGGAGACATATCTACTAATAATCCCTGCATTTCTGATGAGAACAAGACAATTTCTGACAACCAACTATCAGCATCGTCGTCCTCGGGAATAAATATTGGAAATTTTTCAAATTTTGATATTGATTATAATTGCAATAAATAAATTTATTATTCTTATTAACATTCATTAAATGCATTATTTCTATATTCTATGGTCTTCTTTTCACGGTGAAAAATATCTTCAGCTACTCCTATTGAATAATATATTAATTATTCAACTGCGTTTTAGCAATTAATAGAATCTATTACCAAACAGCGTGAGTAATAATAACTCACTGCTATAACTCACTATATAGTCTACTAAGATCCCAAGTAAGATCGACCGTCACTCATCTGCTAATGTCACTTGAATAATTCTGACGTTTTCAAACTAAGTTAATACTACCTAATTATTGTGAATTTGTATTTGTATCTTAGTATTTATTGTTATAGTCGTAGATAAAGTATATTATTCAACTTGCGGTAATGGTCATAACTCACTTGATGAATTACAGCACTCGCTTACAGCTCGTGCTGCAAACTTCATCTGCGTGAGTTATGACCTACATTACCGCTCGTTGAATAATATACTATTTTTTCACTAGTTGAAAAATGGAAAACAGCGATTCGTGAATGTAGTCTTTTTTTGATATTTGTACAAAAAATATATTTTTAATTTTATAAAACTTTTTAATTAGAGCGAAAACAAAAAAATTTGTTTTCAGTAACCCAATTCTAGAAACGAATTCACTTCGATAATTGCGATAACCACTTCAGTTGAAAAGAAAGCACACAAACAGCTACAATCCAATCAAGTAAAGAGTGATCAGACGTGTGGCCATTTCATCCCCATCCTGATTATTAACTGATTGGTATCAGATTACGGTAGAATTCACTCATTACGAGATTACCTCGGGCATAGATCTCAACAGTTTGATGGAATACCTGTAAATATTTGAATTGTCTATCGACGATTCCGTAATTTAATTGGCTCAATCAGGAAAATCATTATCAGAAATGAAATCATAAAGAAGGGTGTGGAGTATCGATAATGTTCGACTGAATTGAAATATCTACTTTTTTGAACAACAACAGGGACTATTTGAAATTCCGTTTTAGTAGTAAGTGAAGAATGAAATTCAGTAATTCGATATTTGCATCAAGTTGTTTGAAATAACACGTATCTGGTTTTTAGTCCTATTATCCCCCGAAAATAATAAACTACTGCAGCGTATCGAAAGTTAACAGTCAGAAGGGAGATTAGTTTTTTATCCGTTTTAGACCTCCTGGGCCACGAATTTTCAAATTTATATATATATATATATATATATATATATATATATATATATATATATATATATATATATATATATATATATTTATATATATATATTCTATATATATATTTATATTTATATCTATATATATATATATATATATATATATATATATATATATATATAAATATATATATATATAGGGTTGCCATTCCCCGGATTTGGTCTAGTTTAGGGAGCGTCCGGAGGACGTCCGGACAGGGCTTTCAAAATATGTCCGGGTAGAACCCGGACAAATTTTATGTCAGAGGAATCCCGATTGATTGAAAGATGAGCAATATATTAAAACAAATCTTAGTTAAAATTTAATTTATCCGCCTACAAGCTAAATCCAGAGAGAAACTTGCTAAATACACAGACGGTTTCTCCCCTGACCGAAAAAAAATATAATTTTGAAGATTTAAGTTGCTCCCACTTTCAAAAATTCTTCATGGAAAAAAAAGATATTTTGGCAGAAATTGGCAAGTCCGAAAAATATCAAGTTAAGTTAAATTAGTAAAAAGAACTTGATCTAGTTAAAGTTAAAACTTGTTACTTACTTTTGATTTATAATTAATAAGTAATTTAGGCTTTTGGTAACCTAACCTATCTAACCGAAGTAGATGACCTATCCTATACGGGGTGTCCGGAAAAGAACTAAATTTCGTCCAAATGTCCGAGGTTTTTAGAGTTTTTGTCCGGCGTCATAAATTTAATATATATATATATATATATATATATATATATATATATATATATATATATATATATATATATATAAATATTTTTACATACAATTTGGTAAAATTGCCAACCGCCGCCATTTTTACGTAGATATTTCTAGCTCTCTTATGTTTTTTGAAAATTTGCTCACTTCCACAATTTCTGCAGATTGAATTAGAGGGTTGAAATTTGGTGGTACGTAAATTGAGTTACTGTTTATGAATATATTATTACTCTTTGAAAAATAGGATAACATCCTTTATTGATGAATGATTATTAACAGTAAAGTTTTGTAAATAAAAGACGAGAGGTGTCGTGGTACACCCGATTGGAACTGAGTTCCTTTCGCTATCTATTATGTATTCCATAGCAGGTTGAACGAAACTTAATGAATATATTCAATCTTAGAAGGAAGGTTGGTTTGTGGTTAATAGAGTAGAATACATAATATGTTTAGGATTCGATTTTATATAAGTGTCGAAGAAACTGTATCGATAACGGAATTTCATCTTGTTTATGGTTTTGCTGGATCATGATTATGGCTCATTTACATTTAGCGTCCCAGATTGACCTCAGATTCCATAAAGCGTATTAATTTGATCACAAATATGTAATATGAGCAATCAGGTTATAAAGTCTTGTATAGGCAACTTAACGACAATTTCAACTGATGAATTAGAAGACATATTGGAGGACTTATGGCGTGAATAGAAGCCAAATATATAGGTACATGTTGTATAGTTAAGATTCGGTTGTGAACTTTGACAGAATCCCTTAATTTGCAATATGCAGCTTCTTGCTTATGATTATTTTTATATTCGTCACTTTTTTATCCCACAATCATGCCTCGTTTATATACAGTTGTCAACTCATTTTTATTTTACCACAGTACTCGCAAAACACACGAAACTTGCTAGTAGCTGTTTACATTTGCCAATACACTGGTGCTTTCTAACCCCTACTCTTCACTAGCACGAAAAAGTTGAGCTGTGTAAACTCACAAGCCAGAGCACTAGTACCAGTGACTGTTCATATATTTTCATACTAGTAGCTTGCTAATAGAGTACCTACTAGGCCTAGTACACTGGCATGTCTAAATGAACCTTTACTGCTTGAATCAAATTCATCCAAAAAAATTTGTAAATAAAGCTGGGTTTTTTCATCAGAAAATTTGATGTTGATATCAAAACTTTCTTGTTTGAAAAAAAAAATTAAAGATGTTGAATAGGGTGGAAGAATTCATTTGTAAACATGAATTTAAGATCAAGGAGTTCATCAGAAATTTAGAAACGAAAATTTAACTCTAGACTCTAGACTCTGAAAATTTAAAAGAAAATTAAATTGGCAAAATTGAAAAGTTATACTATACACTTACTCTCAATATAAAATTAACTGTAGGTACAAGATGAGTCATCAAAAAAATAACATTTACAGATCAACAACGATATAATAAACTGCAAGATAATGCCAAAACTCATAAGCCAAAAAGTAAATATTTTAAAAAATGTGTTTCTTCATTAAGTATTCATTTCGATCCCCGATAATCATTATACGAATAGAAAGTAGATTATTTGTAATAATTATATATATTATATATTATAATAATAAGCTTACTAAAATTCACATACCTACACTGGTTAACTGACTTTAACATCTCTATCCTTAACCTCCTCTGAATCACTTTCACAATTCATTATGTATTAATAGAATAACAACACTACACCTATACATTCATTCCAATAACTTGTCTTGAATACAACTGAATAGTTATATGAGAAAATATCAGAATATGTGTCTAACGATCTTTCGTTGATTCATTCATTAATATTGATCAATTTATTTCGTAACATCGACTCCTCAATCCAATCATTTTATTTGTCTTAGTATAAAATCAATTTAAAATGTGGAGTGACCTACTCGGTTCAATTTATGAATCATGGATTTCCTTCCGTTCAGACTCCAATACGCTTCAGTCAACTATTGAAGCCATATATCTCTCCACTATCAAATCTGAAAATGCCATAGCAGACCCGCAAGTGACAAATTGATTTCGAGTAAGGCATTAGGATCTCCGGCAGTTTATAGGGTTCAATTTATGCAATAGCTCGCTGCAATTTGCAGAGAATGTACATGCTAGAATGCCCATTTATCAGGAGCTGTTTATGAAGCTAGTTATCACAGGGAAGTATGCCGAAACCGCCCCGTTGTACTACGCAGTGTCGCCGACTACGGCTTTGCGTTAGCAATAGACTTTTAGAGAATATTCAGCAACTGTATGCCTTCAACGAATGTCACTTATTACCTTCTAAGTTTTATTACTGAAGAGGTATCCAGAATCTGTTATAGCACCGTTGCATTTATGTATGTATATATATATATATATATATATATATATATATCAGAGAAAGATTCCGGGGTTCAATCCGTTTTGGCAACTCAGTCGCCATCGAGTCACCAGACGTACAACAGCACTTGAAAATGCCAAATGAGATTTTGGCGAAACGTCACGGTGCTTCTCAGTGCCAACAAAACTTCCGAAATAGGATTGAACCCCGGAATCTTTCTCTGATTCATTCCACCATCCGAGAAAACATACGATATAACATAGGGTAAGTCAGGATGAGATGGCCAGTAAAATATATTTTTGAGCATATGTAGACAATGATATTAGCTAATTTATTCATTTTATGGCAAACTTTTCATTACAGTTTAAACTAATGTTTTACTAAGGGCATTATGGAATATCGTTACATCAATGAGCTTTACACCAGCTTTTTTAAAAACATGTAAACTGGCCATCACTCCCGGATGTGCCGGGTGAGATGGCCACTAATTATTTTTAGAGACGGTAGAGATGGCCACCCCTTTTTTCTCAAAAAAGACATTTTATTTCGACGAATTAATACAATTTGCATGCATACAATATTTTATTTAAACAAAAAATAAACATTTCACAACTCATTTCATAAAATAAAATAAACATTTCAAGAACAAAAACTTTCTTCTTTGGCAAACTTTAGAGTCAAAAATAAGCAGGTAAAAAGAACACTCTTAGGAACATAAGGTACCTATGGTTAGTTCGCATGTTTCCGTCCACATCTCATGCACATATTTGCAAAGCCTGTGCACTGCTCGTGGAGCCATCTTGAGCACTTGACACATTGTATCCAGTCATCTTTTCGTTGTGTTTTAAAATAGTCTTCTAGACAACCAACACACTCATTTTCGTCGAAATTTTCTTTCTCGTCCTCACTGTCCAGAATCATGTTCTCATTTGCTTCCGACTCTGAACTTGAATCAGCTGCTTTTTTATTTCTAGAAACTTTCTTTGGTTGCTTCCGTTTTCTGTCCTTTTTTCTTTCTTCAGCTTGTCTTTTCTTAACAGCCTTCTCTAAGCTCTTTTCAATATTGAAAACAGTTATTGAAACATGGCCATCTCTACCCGTATTATGATGGCCATCTCTCCCAAGTGTACGGGATAGATGACCACTTCCAAACCGGCACTTGAATTGTCAACAAAGTTTTCAATTTTAGGTTAGGAATGAAGATTCATCATTTCTCAACCCTTTTGGTACAAAACATTAACTTAAAGTACATATTACAAAAAAGTACAGTACGAATTACAGAAGTCAACATATTTATGGCGATGCGTTATTTTTATTTCTTTAAAAAACTCACCTGCTTGAGTAAACTAGGAGCGGCGTTGTGTATCGGATGGGGTCTCTGGAGCAACTGAACGCTTGTACGATCGCACACAGAGTTAAACATGCAAACCACAGAGTGCCGAGCGTTGGCCGTCTCACCCGCATGGCCATCTCACCCTGACTTACCCTATATATATATATATACATATATATAATTATATATATACATATATATATATATATATATATATATATATATATATATAAATATATATATATATATATACTTATATATTTCTACGTGGAAAATCAACGCAAAGTGCTACTTGCCAATTCTTTGAGTTGATTTATACCTGCTAGGACGATGGCTCATATGTTGCGGGACTAATCTTTGATGAATCACAGGCATTCGATTGCCTGCAATTCAATTTAATTACAAATAAACTGTGCAGTATGGGGTTTAGAGAGGTTTTTCTTGACTGGATCTCCAGTTACTTGTCTGACTGTTCATTGTTTGTTGAAAACAAAAATTGTAGATCTCGACTATCCAGTATCTATTGGGGTTCCACAGGGTTCTGTTTTGGGTCCTCTAGTTTTCTTATTATTTGTTAATGTTCCTGAATTTATTAATATAAATTTTCAAAAACCACAAAAAAACAAAAAACATCTACGTAAAAATGACGGTAGTTGTAATAATTTACTCAAATTTTGATAGTTTCGTTCTCAAACATCTCAACAAATCAAATTTCAGCTCATTTGTTTTTATGGGGGCCGGTTTGTACCAGGAAGCGAGCACGAACACCATTTACTGACCCAGAACCATTCTGTGGTATAGGAAAATACACCTATAAAAAACCGAAAGGGAAACACTCTGGGGAAATCTTCCAGGGATTGATCACATCGAAAAGTTCGGAACTTTAAAACTGCAAGATCCAAAAGATATCTGGATCTCAGTAAGAACAAAATACACCTCCTCACTGGCTTCCATACTGGACACTGTCGCTTCAGGAAGCATATATGAGGCGAAGGGTTTTATCAGAAATGGTCGAGTGTAGATTCTGTGTGGAAAAGGAGGAAACTCCTGTTCACCTGTTTGCAGAATGCCTCGCCATTGAAAACCAACGGAAATAATGCTTTGGACAAGAAAGTTATACCTAGTAGTGAGGACGTTGTCTCCTTGAAGCCTGTCCAACTATTGGAGTTCATTAGTAATCTGGTACTAGAAAGCGAGCTGTAAATTGCACAGTCTGAGAACAGCTCTGATGCGGGTACAATATAGACCTTAATGTCGCGGTGTAGTGTAACCCCATGTATACCCAAAAATTCGAAAATCGTCTTTCATGAGATCTAAAAGATATAAAAAAACTACTCGGTATAATAGTCTATTATTTTCGGGAAAAATACGACAAATAAAAAGATCAAACCTTGAACCACGTCACTGTATACGATATTTAGAACGACAGTGAAGCAGCAAGCAAGAGGGGATGATTAACTACACTTCCACAGAGGCAGTGTGAAATCAGTCCGCCAAATTAAATCCGGCCTCAGATTATTACATACCTCAGTGACTGTTCATAAATTAAAACTGCCCAAAGGGTCCCTCGTTAGGGATCCATCGAATTCATTCTCAAACGCAATTTTTCGTGGCTATTTATGCCTCATATGATACATTTCTCACTATAAATGTACTATTTTTAGTGATATTTTCCCCGAAAACCATAGAGTATTATATATATATATATATATATATATATATATATATATATATATATATATATATATATATATATATATATATATATATATATATATATATATATATATATATATATATATATATATATATATATATATATATATATATATATTAGGTTGAAGTTTTCTTGGGGGTAATCATTCAATTGATGATATTTCATTTCATATATTTTATTTTTAAACATTTTATTATATTGGTCTTGTTCTCGTGTTAGAAAATCTTGATATAAGTTTGGCGATAGGATTTCTTTTAACTTATTTTTATTTACAGCAATATTTGTTTTCAAGTTTTCAATATAGTTTATTGAGTACCTAAGCTATTAATAATTTATGGATCTCTTTTTAAATTTTTAAATATATTGTTTTGAAATTAATTTCCTTCTTAGGAATATTCACAGATAAAATCAGTCAATTGAAACCTTCTATAATAGCAACACAGTCACTCTCATGAAAGCTTATACTTATTTTAGTTATAAATTGGCCAATTGATAGAATCAAGTCATTTTTTTACTGTAATGTAAAAATGATAACTTGAATCCTACATTCCTGTAGTTTAAAATAAAACAATTACAATTTTCATCTGTGAACCTGAAAAAAAAATTTCAAAACAATATAATAAAAAAACATTCTGAAATTGTAAAAAGCTGACATTGAACAATATTAAAAATTTAGTAGAAAATATATCTGTAAATAAAAATAAGTTGAAGGCAATCCTCAAACCTATATCAACATCTTCAAACACGAGAACAAGACAAAAATAATTCAATCTTTGAAAATTAAGTATACAAAATGACATAGTAACCATTTTTCAATTGAATTATCGATCTCAAGAAAACTGCAACCTAAAATATAATCGTAACGGTTCAAGAATCAATATATTCCAAATAACTGAGATTGAATTCTCGCACATCACTTGGTGAAACATCATAAAGATTAAAGTTTAAAATAAAACAGACTTGGCTTAAGTTTCACTATATAAACATATTTAGATACTGTATTTAGCAGTAAATGATAGTCGACATGTTTCAAGTTATGAACTCATTATCAAGACTGACTACAGGAGAGTATTAGGTACATCTTATTTTATAAAACAGACAATAGGAAAGGTGATACCTGAAAATCAATTTGTTCGTTCACTAGGGGTAATTTACTATTATGGGCGGAACTTATTTGGAGAATTTCAAGAAGGTCAAGGCGTTTTCCTTTGTTGCCTGAATGCAACAATTGGGATTTGTTGAAATCTAGGAAATGATTAAATTTTATACAATGTTCGTAGAAGCCAGTGGTATTTTTATTTTGTTTAATTGTTCTTCAATACGAATGTTTATATTCCTTTCTGTTTGTCCAATAGAGAAAGCAGGACATTCGTCGCAAAATATTTTGTAAACACCACTGTTTTCTCCGATTTTTCTAAATTGACTTCTAGTTTCTATTATTTATACAAATTGTTTTAACGTTATTTTTCGATAGTCCGTTACAAATTTTGCTACTCAAATTCGGCACATAATTTATTGGGAAGTATTTTTGTTCTTCATTAATAGTTTGCTTTTGGTATATTGAATGCAAGAACAGATTCTTTATTCGTTTTTTCCCAACGAGCTTATCGATAAGACTTTCATCGTAATCGTTATTGGTGGCTAATAATTTTATTGTATTAACTTCGGTTTGAAAGTTTGTTTCCAATGATGGAATAATGAACAACCTATGAATAAACGAATTGAAAGCACTATCCTTTACTGCTAAATACAGTATCTAATTATTTTTCTATAGTGAAACTTAAGGCAAGTGTGTTTTATTTTAAACTTCAAACTTTATTCTTTATGATATTTCACCAAGTGATGTGCAAGAATTCAAACTTAGTTATATATATATATATATATATATATATATATATATATATATATATATATATATATATATATATATATATATATATATATATATATATATAATATATATATATATATATATAATTATTTATTCGAATTGTTGTTGCCTGTGATCTATTTTTAATCTCTTGATAATTATTAACAATAACAGGCTGGTTGAATCTTAAAAAACTCAATTTTATTAAAAAGTTGACGTTTCACTACTACATTCGTAGTTTTTCAAAACTTTTGAAAAAATTGAAATTTCTATGACATTTATTGATTTGAAAAAATTTGAATAGACAAAGACTACTTTATCTTGCTAAAATTTTTTTCGAATGTGGTTATTTATTACGTACTATTCAGTCTAATATAAACATTCAAAATTGTTATCATTAGATGGCAAGGGAAACCACAGAAACCTTTACCTACGTAATGTTCGAAAATAAAAATAATAGGGTACTATTTATCTAACAACAAAGAAATTAGTCGTAGGAAAATATTAAAAAAGTAGAGCAGAATTATCGGTATAGAACGTTTATATGGAAGCAGCCGTTGACACGTGTTTCGGACTCTTTGGTCCTCATCAGAACGGCGTAGCAAAGCATTGGATTGAAAATTTGGAGATGAAAATAGTACAACAAATAAAAACTTCTGCTACGGAAGTCCACGAAGGTGTGATTGTCTTCCGTAGCAGAAGTTTTTATTTGTTGTACTATTTTCATCTCCAAATTTTCAATCCAATGCTTTGCTACGCCGTTCTGATGAGGACCAAAGAGTCCAAAACACGTGTCAACGGCTGCTTCCATATAAACGTTCTATACCGATAATTCTGCTCTACTTTTTTAATATTTTCCTACGACTAATTTCTTTGTTGTTAGATAAATAGTACCCTATTATTTTTATTTTCGAACATTACGTAGGTAAAGGATTCTGTGGTTTCCCTTGCCATCTAATGATAACAATTTTGAATGTTGATATTAGACTGAATAGTACGTAATAAATAACCACATTCGAAAAAAATTTTAGCAAGATAAAGTGGTCTTTGTCTATTCAAATTTTTTCAAATCAATAAATGTCATAGAAATTTCAATTTTTTCAAAAGTTTTGAAAAACTACGAATGTCGTAGTGAAACGTCAACTTTTTAATAAAATTGAGATTTTTAAGATTCAACCAGCCTGTTATTGCTAATAATTATCAAGAGATTATATATATATATATATATATATATATATATATATATAGGTATATATAAATATATATATATAAATATATATATATATATTAAAAAGTAAATAATAAGAAAACAACTTGTCTAAAAACCACAAAATGAAAATAACTTTTTATTCGACTAGTTTCGCCTGTTACAGCATTATCAAGACTGAATACATGCTGAAGACATGAATAATGCTGTAACAGGCGAAACTAGTCGAATAAAAAGTTATTTTCATTTTGTGGTTTTTAGACAAGTTGTTTTCTTAATATTTAATTTTTAATATAAATATAAACTACCACAGAGTTGATTCATCGTCCATTGAATTTATTAATAACGCTAGTCGGGCATGTTTGATGAATCTATACTATAGATTACATATGAAGCAAAGAACAGCCGCGCAAAATATTTGGTTCAACAAACAATGTGTAAAAATGAGTTTAGTGCCTAATTATGTGAAAGTCAAATTCAACATCAATAATAGTTTAACCGAAAAACTTAAGAAGATGGTACAAAAACAGTGGATAAGAGAAGAAATTAATTCCTTACATAAAAAACGTCATATCTGCAGATCCTACCTGAAACTTGTTCACACTAACCTTTTTCGCCATCTTCAAGCCATTGAGTTCGATATTTTAGATGATACAGTGAGAGAAAAAGTTAGTAAAATTATATACACTAAACGTCAATCTCAACAGAAGAAAATAAGTATATTGTCAGCGAAACAGCAAAAACCAACCATTGCACATGTGACATGTATTCAGTCTTGAAAATGCTGTAACAGGCGAAACTAGTCGAATAAATAGTATATTGTATAATTAGTGGGAAAAGCATAATATTCCCAAACGACTATGGTAACACAGGAGTTTGGGAATATGCTTTTCCCACGAATTATACATATTATTTTTTCTCCGATCGTTGATTTACATTTAAAAATTTAATTAATTAAAAAATATTTCATCCAAGATGTAATCAAGGTTTAAATAGGTTTCTCTATGTTCATATTGAAATATAGAAGTAGTAACCATGGAAATTACTCTGTTATGACAAAAGTAAAATAATTTTTCGTGCAATAGCACGCGAAGCGAGTATTTCGCGTACGCACCACAGTCCGCGAAATTTAATTTCGCGGCCTTTACCCGTAGCAACGGCCGCCAAACTAAACGTCACTTGTACCAAAAAGTAACAAGAACTATAATATTTCAAAAGAGACATCCTGTATTTTGCGTTCTGTCAAGAACTGTCAAAATGTTTTTTATATATTCGAACATGGTAAATTCCATAGCAACGCTGTGACTTATTAATTACTGTTGATTTTAAAGCACTAATATTTTTATTTGCTATTGTCTAGTTTAATAATTTTGTCGATTGCACGAAAAATAGTGTGTATACCATGGCCGCGAAACTTTTTAGCTACCTCAAGATTATCCTGCCTCGGCCGCAAGCGGCCTCGGCGATAATTTCTCTTTCGGTACGCTAAAAAGGTATTTCGCGGCCTAGGTATACAAATAACTATTAAAGCTGGTTTTGTTTGATTCGTTGTATTTTATAAGGAATTAAAAAAGAATTAGTAAACATGAACACTGATAGTGATTATTTGTTGTCTTGCACGACTCCTGAACTAGTAGAAGCCGCGAACGGGGCTTCACTTAATTTACTTCCGGCGAAATCCAGAGAGAAGTATGAACTTGCGTACCAACGCTTCATGAATTTTTGTAGAAAAAACAACAGTGTATCCTTTTCTGAGAATGTACTGATGGCGTATGTTGCTGAATTGGCTAAAACAATGAAATCTTCGACGTTGTGGGCACATTATTCCATGCTTCGATCAACTTTGTCTGTTAAAAATAATATTAATATTGCCCAGTACCAAAAACTGAGAGCAGTTTTAAAACGTCAAGCTACAGGATACAAAAAATGTAAATATTAACAACAATTATAGAAATTAAAACCATAATTTGTTTCATTTTAATGTAATAATCCATTTGTTACATTACCGCACGCTACAGCAGTGCGGTAAGAATATTACCGCACTGTTATTTTCTAATTGCTTAGCAACTGACCACTATTCTGGAATGTTGAGCTTTTCGCATAGAAAACAGGTCAAAATAGTGTCACTTTTCCCACGATCGGAGAAAAAAGTTATTTTCATTTTGTGGTTTTTAGACAAGTTGTTTTCTTATTATTTAATTTTTAGTATAAATATGAACTACCACAGAGTTGATTCATCGTCCATCGAATTTATATATATATATATATATATATATATATATATATATATATATATATATATATATATATATATATATATATATATATATATATATATATATATATATATTTTTATATATATATATTTTAATATATATATATATACATATATATATATATATCTATATATATATATAAATATATATATATATATATATAGGTATATATTTTCCACATTTTTTTAAATACTGTATGGAACATCAATCGTGCTAGAGAATAATCTTCGCAAATTCTTGTCGCCAAGGACCGTCAGTTAGGAAAAAGGATCCCCACACCATGTAATAGATTTTCGGGAAGTAGTAGTGCATACAAATGCCGAGGGAGATCATGGATCACCCTCAACGAACGCGCTACTTTCCCAAGAGGCCGTCTTTATCGAGTAATCGTTTCGAATCCAATTGATCTATCAATATGTATAACGTCTTAACTTTTAGTATAACCCCCCAGACTATCACCCTCGCAAATTCGTCCTGTACGGGAACGAATCTAAAAGTTTCCATTCGATGATCATCAACAATTTGTTTATATCGTGTTGAAATTGAAGCACTTCAATTACTAAAAAATTGAAGGATATTCATTAATTCCCCAGTTAAAGAAAAAAAGAAAAAAAAAAGGAGAACCACATGGCGTTCTAGCTTTTTGCATTAATGTATATCCATAGTGAAGTTACAAAGTTACTATCTTTTTCTTCCATTCCAAAACAGGGTTTCCGACTATATGAAAAAAAGAAGGATAGAAATTAACGAATGAGGCTTTCAGGTAATACAAAAGAAATTTATGAAGAAAGATAAAATCATTACATTAATGCAAAATTTTCAATAACATATGCAGAGTTATGTTTTTGTAGGGTTAAAGAGCTGTTTGAATTGATGAGGCCGTTACTCGATGAAAATGAATAGTTAACATGTTTGAGAAATGAAACTCTGAGTTTAACGATTTTTACATATAGGTAGAGGAAAGTCGCTTAATATGGGGGTAGTGCCTAATATGGGGTACTTCAATTTTTAGCAAGTACTTGTGTCGACATCTATTGTGAACATTCAAAACTATCCGCCGACTTCCTAGAAAGCGCCCATTCACGTTTCGGAACAAACACGTGTTCCGTTTCGACGATTTAGGTTATGGTAATTTTGTGTATAAATTAAAGTTTCTGGTGACTGTTGCATTTTAGATATTTGGAGTAACTTAAAGGTAAGTTCTTAAAAATTTAATAATATAAATCAATATATAATTTAGCGTAGTTTATAGAAATGGTTCTGTTTTTTTAAGATAACATCACAGTTTTTTCAAAAAAATTCCCCTCTTCAAAAATCTGATTTGCTCGTTATATGGGGTACCTATCAATTCCAAATTTGGGGTACCCCATATTAGGAGACTGAGTACTTTTTCATGTAAAACCAAAGTATTTTCTTTCAGATGACTAAAAAGCGAAAAGTTTGGAACAAAGAACAATTGGTTTTAGCAATTTTAGCTGTTCGACAAGGAGAAATGGGCTACATGAGAAGTGCGCAGACCCACGGTGTACCTCAAACGACCTCAGAAAGGTACGTAAAAATGGAGGGAACGCCTGAAGACATTGTGAATTTTTCGTTAGGACGAAAGATAGTATTCCCACAAGAAATGGAGTCAATGCTCGCAAATCACTGCTTAGCAATGGAAAGAAATTTTTTTGGAATTACTCAAAAAGACGTGTGCAGATTAGCATACAGCTTATGCAAGGCTAATAATATAAAAAATCCATTTAGCGTAGCAAAAGACAGTGCTGGAAAGAAATGCTTTTCTGGATTTATTGTAAGGCATAAAGAATTGTCATTGAGAAGGCCCCAAGGAATATCATATGCGCGCATCAAATCATTTACCAAAGAAAATGTTGCTGGAATGTTTCCTCCTGATAAAAACGCATTCAAAGAATATGATTTTGTGTCAGAAATACAAGAAGCAATCAACGAAGAAAGAGTAGAAACAGAAACAGTAGATGGAGAAAAAGCAGAGGAAGACACAGTAGAGAAAGAACAATTACATAACAACGAGCCAAAAGAAAAATCCCCTGAAAAACAAGTTACCCCTCCAAGACAGCAAACCGCTGAGAGACACGATACCCCCTGAGAAATAGATTACCCCTGCAAACTTGATGCCTGTTCCTACTGCTTTCAAAAAGTTATTGATAAAAATAAAAGTTCAAGAAGTAGAAAAGCTGCCGTTATAACTAGCACTCAATACAAAGAGCAATTAGAGGCCAGTATAGAAAAAAGAAATTTACCTTCAAGTTCGGGCATCAAAAGAAAGATTAGTGATTCAAAACCAAGTCAGCAGAAAAAAATTAAATCTACCCAAAAGAAAAAGTCAGTTGCTGAAGAAAAAGCAAACAAACGCAAGTTGGTATCCTGGAGTTCTTCTTCAGATTCGGCCTCTGAACCGGAGTATCAAGATTCAGATGACCAGCAGGTAGAAAACTTTGAAGATGCCGTTTGTATTTTTTGCGAAAATCCGTTCTCTGAAGATGTAAGAGGCGAAGAATGGGTAATTTGTCAGAGCTGCTTCAAATGGGCTCATGTGGATTGTGCTGGTTGTTAAAGCAATCGGTATATTTGTGATTTTTGCAAGTCTAAATAATTTGTTTTAGGTTATTTCTAGATGAGAATTTTTTTTATGTTTATAAGGGATGAAACTTTCTGTTTGACATACTTTTCACATTCCCATAAATAAATATTTCTCAAAAACAAACAAAATGATTTTACTTGTTTTCATGTTTTACATATCAAATTAGGTACAAAATATTGCGAACAGAGTGCACCCCATATTAGGATATCATATGCCCCTAATATGGGGTGAGCACATTTTTTTTAAATTCTGCAAATTTTCAACTGATTCTTTTAAAAACTTGTGTCTTCTTATTAAATGCTTGATAGTATATCCAACGAAACATGAACTATGAAAATAATGCTTGAAACTACCTCCGTTTTTTTAATATGGTGTTTTGAAAAAAAGTACCCCATATTAGGAGACTTTCCTCTAATAAAACAACAACAGTTGCACAACGCGTCTAGCTGACACTACAGCTTCTTATGGTGCGAATTTCAAACTAAAATATATAATGCAAGGTTTGCAAAATACAATTATTAATTTGGAAAATCCATTCTGGGATTCTGAGAACAAACTACCTTCATTCATTGAAAAGGTTATGAAGAGGGGATCTGTTCACATCCAATTGGTGGTTAAGTAACTTCTGGGAATTTTTCTGCCTATTAATTTCTGAAGTTTTCATAAGATTTAACTCTGAACCTTTTGTTCCGAGATGTAGAATTTCGAAATCCAAATTGAACTCATGTTTCTCTTTTATCAAATGTCTAGCATACGAAAATGTCTAGCAAGTGAAAATAGTTAAACTGAGAGTTTGATTTCTCAAACATGTTAAAGAGCTGTCTTAATTAGGAAATATATGGTAAATAAATGAAAATATAGAACGCATCAGTTATATCTTTGCATTCATTTACAAATATACGACATAAATATTGTTTGTTTGCTTTCTATGACCATACATTATAGTCTTAAAATGTTTCCTTAGCTTAGCTGAACATCAATTAGATTGAGTGCAGGTGACCTGGCATGCCATTTTGAACTACTCTTCTTAATATGCAATGATTAAAGAAATGAACAGTGGAAACATTCTTCGACAGGTCTACAATGCTGGCTCCGAAGCATCTTCAATGGAAATATATATATTAAAACAATAGTTAATAACAACAATTTAGACATTTATTAAAAAAAATAACGCATTACACACGTTTCGATGGAACTTCACCTTCTTCAGATGCTAATGTCAAACTAACTATGATTCTCTGTTATATCGAAAACAAGAAATGACAAATTGTGTAGAAGGGGTAAATAGAAAGATGGTTACAAATAATTATTAAAATAGGAAAATCCAATTCTGAACTGCTAGTCAGGTAGTTCGGTAATTTTGAAAAGATTAAGAAGGGGGCTTGAAGTATGATCGATTTGGCTATTCAATAGGAGACCGGAATGCTTGTATTTATTTATCTGTAATGATTCTAAAAAATTAATTTTAATTCCCTTACTTTCAGTATTTAGTATTTTAAAATCGAAATTGAATGTTTGATTTTCTTGGATTAAATGGTTTGCATAATGTGAATCCGACTTCTGATGCTAATGGCAAACTGAAGAAGGTGAAGTTCCACCGAAACGTGCGTCATGCTTTATTTCTTTTAATAAATGTGTAAATTGTTATTATTAACCATTGTTTTAATATGTTTATTAATTTACCCCAAGTATCGGCCCAATCAATTCAAAAGATGGAAATATAATTTGTTTTGGTTCACATGCGAATATGGTACGAATAACGTATTTTCTGATTTTTCAACATTTCAACCATCCTAAATTGTATTTCTGGGCTTAAGTCAGAATTGTTCCAAATGTGACTTACATCACTTTGACTTTAAATAATACCAACCAAGTGTTTATATATATATATATATATATATATATATATATATATATATATATATATATATATATATATATATATATATATAGACTTGGCTTAAGTTTCACTATATAAAAAAAGATACTGTATTTAACAGGATAGTCGACAAATTTTCAAACAGAAGTTAATACAATTGAATTATTAACCACCAATAACAGTTACAATGAAAGCCTCATCGATAAGCTCATTGGAAAAAAACGAACAAAGAATCTGTTGCATTCAATATATCTCACGCAAACTATCAATGAAGAACAAAAATAGATACTTCCCATTAAATTATGTGCCGAATTTGAGTAGCAAAATTTGTAACAGACCATCGAAAAATAACGTTAAAATAATTTGAACGAATAAAAGAAACTTGAAGTCATTCTTGGTCAATAATAAAGAAAAATCTAACATCGGAGAAAACAGTGGTGTTTACAAAATATTTTGCGACGAATTTGCGACTATATTGGACAAATAGGAAGGAATATAAACATTCGTGTTGAAGAACATAAAAAGTCAATTTTACAAAATAAAAATACAACTGGCTTCTCCGAATTGAAATTCTCGAAATAAGTTCCGCCCATAATAGTAAATTACCCCTAGTAAACGAACAAATTGAATTTCAGGTATTACCTTTGCTATTGTCTGTTTTATAAAATAAGATTTAATACTCTCCTGTAGTCAGTCTTGATAATGAGTTCATACCTAGAAACATGTTCTTTACTGCTAAATACAGTATCTAAATATTTTTTTTATATAGTGAAACTTGAGCCAACTGTGTTTTTTTTTAAGTTTAAACTTTATTCTCTATGATGTTTCACCAAGTGATGTGCGAGAATTCAATCTCAGTTATATATATATATATATATATATATATATATATATATATATATATATATATATATATATATATATATATATTAGTTAAAGTCAAAGTGCTGTAAGTCACATTTGGAGCAATTCTGATTTAAGCCCAGAAATACAATCTAAAATGGCTGTTATGTTGAAAAATGAAGCAAATAAAGTCACAATCCCAATAGTTGACTACCAGACCGCAGCAGAATACTGATCTCAAAAATTGTCGTTCTTGACTTGTACGAAGGTGTAGCTTATTATCATATGTTTAAAGTAAAGAAAAAATAAAATATTTTTTGACATTACTATTTCAATATTTCTTTTATAAAAACATTCCTTATAATTTTTGATTTGATATAATGTGATCATTTAATTTTTATCAATATCAGCTATTTTTCAATAGAAGTATTTGTAAAATGGAGTTGATATGATTTCTTCTAGAAAAACACCTATTAGAAAAATGACTATTGTTGTTCCGCATTCTGGGTACCCCTCGTACTGGAGCTTACCAGGGTGCTTAGAAGTTGATCATGGCAAATTTCTTCGAACAACATTAACGGTCTCTGTAACTATCGCCTGAATTATTTAGTGAATTATCCAACCCTTGATACAATCGAATGTTCTGAAAAGCGATCTCTAACTCGAAGCAGTTAATCGCATTTTAACGGTTGATTTCGAATTCAATAAACATTTCAACACGATGTTTGAACATTTTTACGATGAAAACGTTCTTTTTACACCATGAATTAATATTAAATTGATTATGAATATAATTAAATATTCAAAATTAAAATGTTTATCCTGACTTTTTTCAAGTATTAAGAATAAATATGTAACAAAGTTAATATTGTTCAGTATAAAACAGTGATTTGAATGAAACAAATAGATAAAACAAAATAAAGGGAAAAATATTTGGTACCCTTTCTAGTTACATATTAAACACAAAATTCTCTAAAATTTTTATGAAATCTTTGCTCATTAGATGTCGACCTATGCCATGGAATTCCATGGGAAGTTTCTCTTTCAGAAAGATGCCCTAACTCAAAGGGTTTCATTTAGGAGATCTCCTCCAATTTAATCTAGAAAGATTTTTCACAATTTAATTATTAAACTTTCAAAGCATTTTCTGATAGACATTTCTCTTAACATTATCCACTTATTGCAAACTCATCTTTTGTGACAAAAAAAATACATTAATGCAAAAAAAATGAACTTTCAAGGTTGATGTTTTACAGTTTTTGAGGGAATTTTCAAAAACTTAATTGAAACTAAAAGAGTGTGACATAATAACCGTCACTTACCATTCAAAACTATCCTGTATTCATAAGAGATGGAGTAAGTAGTGACATAAAATTAATTATGCTAATGTCTTATATTCACTCCTACAATATGAAGCTCTAAGTCAGTACCATTCGAAATATATTCTAGGACTAGAGTTTTCAATTTACCCCTTTGAAGGGTTGTATCTTCATTATTATTCACTTTTGATAGAAAGTGTACACCAAGATGAAGCAGTGGCGGCTGGCGAGGGAGGACTCTGGGACCCGCCCTCCCAAGAATTCTAGAATGAATCGTATTTTTTTAAATTTTAACACATAAATATATAATCGTATATAATTTTGAACAAACTAGTTACTATAAAACTTAAGCAATATTCTAAAAATTTAAACAAATCCATACGCTCCACCAGAATTTACGAAACGATGTCAATCCAACTGCAACCAACATTACATTTCTTCGTTAAGCACGGGCGTTTGAGCCACGAGTCCATATATCCCCCAATAACTGCAAGGCGAGATGACGTAATCCGTGGTCTGCGGAGAAGACTGCTACGGACTCAACGTGTCTGGGTCCGCAACCTACATGAAGATTACATGCTGTGTTGGCGGATGGTTGTAAGGGCTGTATTGTTTATTTCTTTTACCGATTTTATAAATATAATAGGGGTGCGTGAGTTAGAAAAAGTTGCTTTTAGCAAATTAAGTTTGTCGGAAAAAGTGGATTTAAAAGAAAACGGACGTCCGACGCCAGTTTTGAATATAATTCAGAAACAGAATTTGATGAAAACATTTAAAACAAGACTTCGTGCTTGTGTGTATATGATGAAAGTAATGCTTTTTTTGTTATGTTTGTTTAATATTTTGAGGCGATGAAAATTGGACAAAGGTAGGAGTTCGTGCTGTCAAACATTTGGTAGACAAGATTAAAAAACATGAAAATTCTCCAAAAAAAGACAATTCAGACATTTCCGACTGCTTAAAAACATTATATTTTATCCTGGTTTAGATACTGCTTTTGAAGAAATTACTAAAACTTTGCGAATATTAGTGACTATACCAATGACAACAGCAGAATCAGAGAGATATTTTTGGAGTTAAAACTTATTAGTGCTTTGGCCATGTCCTCAATTATTGAAAGTGCTATGGTTCAAATAATTCCTGATTTAAATGAAGAGGTGATAGAGAAGTTCATAGTGGACAAAAAAAGAAGAATGTATTTTAGCTTCAAAAGACAAGTGGGTGAGTAGAAAGGTAGAAAATGATTCATTAAAAACCAAAACCAGATCTATCCGGATGTTGGAAGTATCGATATTTCAATATTTGAATTTGAAACACAAATATGTATATCCCAATATTATTTTCGCGCCCCCCTCTGAAGACAAATTCACGAGCCGCCACTGAGAAGGATCCTTATTTTTGGACGAACTATCAATCAAAATTAATGTAATTCTGGTCCACCTTGTGTATATATATATATATATATATATATATATATATATATATATATATATATATATAGACAGTGGTGGATTTATACTAGGGGCAGTCGGGGCTAGTGCCCAGGGCAGCAAATTTTCTAGGGCGGCAAAATTTGGAAAGTGAGAACAAATTTTCTATACTTACAATATATAATTAACTAATTCTTTTAAATAAACATTTTATCTTTCAAGAAATATAATTCAAGTATTATGTATCACATTAAAATTTTGTATATTATAATATAGGAAATTTAAGTAAAAACTATTCAAATAGTTTAATTAATTTATTTCCATAAAGGTTTGAAAAAATTAAAGTTGATATATTTATTTTCTGGAATTGATAAATTTATGTAGTTTTTTTGAAGAATTAAAAATATTTTCAAATTATGTATGTCTTTTTGATAACAGAAACTTTTATTGATTAATTAATTTTTTTAAAATTGGAGAATTATCCAATAACACTAATTAATTTCAATTAAAAAGAACAATTTTATATTTTTGAGACCAGTTTAGAGTTAATACTTTTAATGTCATTCTTGACAATCTGGGATCTGAATTGCGTAAAAGATGTGCAGCATATGAAAAGATTCAAAAAAAATTCTCGGTTATCATTGAATTTGGTAATTTAGATAATAGGGAAATTCGTAAACGAGCTAAACGTTTAAGAGAATTATATTGTTCAGATCTTGAGTCCTCACTAGAAGACGAATTTGTGCACTTCCATGCTCATTGCACCGAAAAAAAGATGGAAAAAAATTCACCTTCTGATCTTCTGAAACTTCTGCATTCAAACGACCTTTACACTGAGTTTCCAAACGTAGAAATCGCTTATCGAATATTTATAACTTTAGCCGTAACAAACTGTAGCGCAGAACGATCGTTTTCTTGTTTAAAACGAGTTAAAAATTACTTACGTTTTACAATGGGTGCAAATAGACTCAATAGCTTAGCTATTATATGCATAGAATGAGATGTGCTTCAACGTTTAGATTGTGAAGATTTAATCGACCAGTTTGCAATTCAAAAAGTTAGGCGAGTTTGCCTGTGAAAACAATTATGCAATACTAATATAAGTCGTTCTTAGTGCAAAACTTATAATTCTAAGAAAAATACAAATATTTTTTTATATTACTATAGTATATAATAAATAATATATAATATATGAGTAAATAAAGAATAAATATAAATAAAACATAATGTATTATAAATGCTATATAATACATAATGAATTTCCTGCAATCAATTAGTTATTCTAATACTTAAAAAATAAGATATCAAAACTATTAAAATAAAATTTAAGTCATAGGGCGGCATTTTGTTCAGTGCCCCAGGGCGGCACAAATTTAAATCCGGCCCTGTATATAGATATATATATATATATATATATATATATATATATATATATATATAAATATATATATATATATATATATATATATATATATATATATATATAGATATATATAATATATAGATATATATATATATATATATATATATATATATATATATATATATATATATATATATATATATATATATATATATATATATATCCGAAAGGGTCGGATTCAGATTTCATGCGCTCTTAAACCTTGAGATTTTAGTCCCCCCTCTGCATAACATCGTGAAGGATTGAGAATTTAGACCTCAGAAATGTATTCGTGAAGGTAATTTTCATTTTATTCTAAGTCACCGTGAAAAAAAATCAATTGAGTAAATTAAATTAATGAAAGAATCAACTGTTTCTAAATTTTACGGATACAGTTTCTAAAACTGTAATTAATTTTGCGCCCCTCAGCATGGTGCGCCCCTAGTCCTGGTCCTACGAAGCCTATTGGTAAATCCAGCCCTGTATATACAAAGTAGATAAATCAAGCGGGGTATCCCGGATAAAAAGGTTTTTTTTATTAGTATTTGATTTTACATTGAATATGAGAACTTTGAGTTGAAGTAAATTTTCAGTACTGAATAACATTCGTAATTTCATTTGGTGTTTTGTTTAATTTCAGTTTTCCCCCTAAGATTTCACAATTACCGCACTCTCCCCTAATATTCAATTTCAGAATTTTCTTGAAACTTCGAATATAGTATGACGATTTTCGACTAAAGTCTAAACTCATTGCAACCTTTTCACTAATATTTTGTTCTTGGTGCACATTCGTAATACAAGTAAAATCCTGCGATAATTAAATGGCAGCGTAAAACAAAACGAAGGGGTAGATTTCTTCCTGGCCTAATTGCCCGTAGCATTTCAGCATACAAATTCGGCAATTCGGCTGAGAAATTCTAAACTAGGTTCAAGTCTCTGACGACGAGACAGGGTTATTTGAGTTTTATTAATACTTACATTCATATGATTTTCGAAACAAAGCATCAAGAATTATTCTGAACCGGCTGTCATAAAATTTCATCCGTGCATGAAGCACGGTGGTATGAACGAAATTTGCATTCAGTGCCATAATTTTCAGGAATTTACGCCCTTTTATTATGAGAATCTTGATTAAAATAGATTAGCATGGATTAATTATTATTGCAATCCATAACTAGTCTTCTTCTAATTTCCTTGGTGGCAATGATTCTAAACTGTTAATTTACCTAAAACACTTCTCTATTCATCAAAATACAAAAAACTCGCGAGCAGCACTGTTCCATCACTAAGGTCGTGTTTTGCATTGAGTCAAGATGCGATTCTCACGGATATTTTGAAACATCACGCTCATAGCAAACCGTATAAAAAAGTAAAAAATAATTTTTTTTACGACCGTGCGTTTTAACCCACTTTCCCGCACGCATTTTAGTTTTGAAAGTGTCACTTTCCCGCACTAGTGCGGGAAAGTAAAATTATGCAAATTTTGACCTTATTAGATATTTTTTTACTTCGGAGGTTATAACTATTATTACTACAGGTAAATAAATATTTACGAAATAGTCCATCAAATAAAATTTAAACCTTTTCTAGCTTTTTGTAGCATTTTTAATTTTTTGAAAATATAAAATAATAATATTTTTCATATAAGCATGTACATTCTTCAAAGGAGTGTCACAAAACAACTATCAAACCACCCGGGTTTGATATCAATTGCTATGACAACCCAGGCGTGTAATTGTGACTAAAACGTCAAACTTGTTCAAAACGTCTTGGAAGTGACCGAATAAGTACAATCTTCTTCTAAATTAAACCACATTAAACCGAATCCGATACAATAATATTAATGGATTCATCCGACGAAGAACTTCCCGAAGCCATTTTGAAGGCTGCAGATGAAGCTAATTCCGCACTGTTACCTGCCAAATCCAGACTAAGGTATGAAAAGCAATACGACCATTTTGTTACATGGTGTAAGGAGAAAGGGGCCAAAACTTATAAGGAAGAGGTATTTCTGGCGTATTTTTCAGACCTAAGTAAGGTTTTGAAATCTAATACATTATGGTGCCGCTATTCGATGGTAAAAAGTTTAGTAAAAATAAAACAAAATTTGGATATAGGAAACTTCCATAAGCTAACGTCGTTTCTTAAACAAAAAAATATTGGTTTTCGTGCACAGAAAGCGCAAGTTTTTACCAAAGAAGATATATCTAGGGTTATGCTAGCTCCCGATGAGGTATACCTGATAATTAAAGTGAGTACCATTTTTGCACTGGCTGGCGCTCTCCGCAGATCCGAGCTTGTAAATATCACTGTCGACGACATTCAAGATAAACGCAACCTAATTGTTGTGAAAATTTCTGATTCCAAAAATCATTCGTCAAGATCATTTGTTTTATCTGAAGAAATAAATGATTGAACCTATTTGACGCTGTACAGAAAGTACGCAGATTTACGACCACGTACCACTCCACACCGTCGATTTTTTATTCATTATAAGAATGGAGAATGCTCAGTTCAATGCGTTGGCGTAAACACTTTTGGTAAGATGCCAGCAGAGATTGCTGCATATTTACGCCTACCTAATCCGGAACGTTATACAGGACACAGTTTCAGACGTTCTTCGGCAACGTTCCTAGCAGACTCCGGCGAAGAAATAACCAACATAAAGCGCCTCGGTGGCTGGAAGTCTACTACTGTCGCTGAGGGCTATTTGGAGGACTCCGAGAATCAGAAGAAAAATATATCAAATAAAATTCTCTGTACTACAAATGACTTGAAACCGTTGCCGTCACCGTCATCGTCATCTTTATGCGACCTGCAACCGATTCCATCCTTGTCGATGTCATCTAACTTCCAGTTTAAACCAAATAACTCCACTGGACTGGCAATTCTTACTAGTCTACAGAATGCAACAAATTGTGTTTTCTATACTAATATTTATAATAATTAGTAGTTTTTAGTTAAAGTTTTGTATATTATTATGTTTGTTGGAATAAAATAATTTTTGAAAAATGGGTTGGTATACTTTTTTGTATATACGGTCGTAGAAAAAATAATGTTCCTAACTCATGCGTAAGGTGTCTTTCGCGCACTTGACTACTTGTCCGAACTCCACTCCGCGTCGTTCGGATCAACTGCAGTCGCGTGCGGGAAAGTATCACTTTCCGCACTTGTTAGGAAATAGTATATTGTATAATTAGTGGGAAAAGCATAATATTCCCAAAGGACTGTGATAATTACAGGAGTTTGGGAATATGCTTTTCCCACGAATTATACATACTATTTTTTCTCCGATCGTTGATTTACATTTAAAGAATTAATTAAAAAATATTTCATCCAAAATGTAATCAAGTAAGTTTAAATAGGTTTCTCTATGTTCATATTGAAATATAGAAGTGGTAACCGTGGAAATTACTCTGTTATGACAAAAGTAAAATAATTTTAAAGCCGGTTTTGTTTGATTCGTTGTATTTTATAAGGAATTAAAAAAGAATTAGTAAACATGAACACTGATAGTGATTATTTGTTGTCTTGCACGGCTCCTGAACTAGTAGAAGCCGCGAACGTGGCTTCACTTAATTTACTTCCGGCGAAGTCCAGAGAGAAGTATGAACTTGCGTACCAACGCTTCATGTATTTTTGTAGAAAAAACAACAGTGTATCCTTTTCTGAGAATGTACTGATGGCGTATGTTGCTGAATTGGCTAAAACAATGAAATCTTCGACGTTGTGGGCACATTATTCCATGCTTCGATCAACTTTGTCTGTTAAAAATAATATTAATATTGCCCTGTACCAAAAACTGAGAGCAGTTTTAAAACGTCAAGCTACAGGATACAAAAAAAGTAAATATTAACAACAATTATAAAAATTAAAACCATACTTTGTTTCATTTTAATGTAATAATCCATTTATTACATTACCGCACGCTACAGCAGTGCGGTAAGAATATTACCGCACTGTTATTTTCTAAATTGCTTAGCAACTGACCACTATTCTGGAATGTTGAACTTTGCGCATAGAAAACAGGTCAAAATATTGTCACTTTTCCCACGATCGGAGAAAAATAACTATATTTCACTAAAAAAAAAAGGAGTGTAGAAAAATAAAACAAACAAAGGATCGTATCTCAATGAACTCAATCCACGTACCAAATTTCAACCCTCTAATGTAAACAAAAATTCAAAGTGCATCGCGTACCTAGGCGGCATCCATTAATTACGTGTAGTGTTTAGGTGGGGAGGGGGCGAGCGAAATCTCATCCAATCTCACGTAGGGGAGGGGTTGGCCTCGGCAAGAAAACTGGGTTAATTAAGTAAAAAATGTTTCTTCACTAAAATATGGCTAAATCATATACTTATAGATAATAATAATCATCGCGGTTTAATTATGCACTGATAGAAGAATTTATTAACTATAAATAAATTTCTTTATTTTGGAATTTCATTATTAATTTTTTATATATGAACAAGTATTTTTCAAACATTATTCGTTAACTATTAAAAAAAAAATACGCGACGACGGGAAGATTATTCATAAAAAATAATGCCATATCCTTTTATAATGAACATACGACGCACTAATGATTTCCACTAAAAAAAAATTTGTATGACTTACTACAACCATTGTTTTATTATTAATTTTGTTTTCTTCACATTTGTATAAAATATTACTAATTCACTTGAACTATTAGAATTTTTTATTGAAGTTATGGCGGAATAAGAAGTGTTAAAGTAGTAGTCACTCTTGAGATCATACATGAGTCTCCATTGATTAAATTAGAGTGAATATTCTTTAACAAATTTCAGTAGTTCCTATTTAAGTATTTTATTATTAAATCTGATTGTGATTCTATGGTACGTCATCAAAAATCTCAAATACAAGTATTAAATAGAAAAAATTGAGAAAATTGTTTTTTAAATAAATCTATTGGAATCGAGAAACACAAAAGATCAAAAGAACCACGAATAATATTGTTACTGATATTATATCCATATTTTTATATTTTACTTTACAAACACTGGCACTTAGGTACCTGAATTCATCATCGATATCCTCAACTTCTACTGAATGACTTTCACATTTGATTTTTTATTAATAATTTATGAATACAGCCGATGCGCACGCCTGGGAACGCTGTCGTGTCAGTCGAGTCGTACACAGTTTCGTTTCAGGGTTTCAGGTTCAGGTCTATATTTCATTCGCCCAGTGTCTGGAGTGCGATGACGAACTTTGTTCCCAAAATTAGATTATTGTTTATTTTACAGTCAATATTCAGACTGACAATAGAAAAAATAAATCTGTAGAAACGAGCGGACTCAAACCAACAATGAAGAGACATCAGAGTGCAAGTCTTAACCTCAGTGAAGAATGGAAAACATGAGAGTCCCATCTATGTCCACAATCCACACCATTTCTTCATTAGAATAAAATCTAAATAACCCGCATCTTCAAAATAAAAAAGCGAAATCACCGGAAAAAATCTGTAAAATCGATAAGAGGCTTCATGAAATTTTAAATATAATTTCTCCGAAAGTTATACGTGTAATATATCCAGAACATCCCCTAAACATACCGAGAGAAATCTGAAACTGATATACTTTACCTCGCACTTTGCCATCAAACTGATTGAAACATTATAAAAACATGCATCTTCCCTTCGAAGGTCATTCATCACTAGCTGTTCAATCTGGTGGGTATAAATTTATGTTTCTGAAAAGCATGAACTCTGGGGCTGTTTCACTTTCACATTACAGTACGATACAAAAAATGATGTTATAAAATTTAATGGCTCTCTTCTATGTTTCGTTTATTTTTAGGGGACATCCATTAATTACGTGAAGTGTTTAGGGGGGGAGGTAGTCGAGAGAAATCTCACTCAATCTTACGTGTGGGAGAGGGTGGTCTCGGCAAATATCACGTAATTTTTTTTTCTCAAGGAATAGTAGAAAATTGCGAGAAAACTGGGTTAAATTGAGTAAAAAATATTTCTCCACTGAAATATGGCTCGTAATATATATTCATTACCGCTTAATTATGCAATGATAGAATAATTTATTAACTACGAATAAATTGCATTTGTTTGGAAACAATTTATTCATTAAATATGAACAACTATTCTTCTAACATTATTCCTTAACTATTAACGAATAGTTATCAACAGTAAATAAATTTTTTTTTTTGGAAAGAATATTTCTTTTTCATAGACCGTACGATGGAAAGATTATTCATAAAAAATAATGCTATAACCTTTTATAATAAATATACGATGCACTAATAATTTTCACTGAAACAAAAATTCTGTATGGCTTATTACAACAATTGTTTTATTATTAATTTTATTTTCTCCACATTTGAATAAATTATTACTAATTTACTTGAACTAATAGAATTTTTTATTGAAGTTATGGCGGAATAAAAAGTTTTAAAGGAGAATTCACACTTGAGATCAGTGGCGTAGATAGGGGGGGGGGGATCAAGGGGATCAATCCCCCCATGAGCCTACGAAAATTATAATGAAATTGAATAGAAGTCTTCGTATCTACGTATTTAATTATACATGAAATTTACTAAGCACTAGCAACTCTTTTGATATTATGTATGTGCAATTATATAAAAATCATCTAGATATGTTTTCGTGACCACTGTGCAATCGAGTATTGTATAATTTCCGCGCTTCGAAAAGGCCAACCAATCAGGGGCCACGAAATGGTCGCTCGCTATAATTATGGACAGATTGAGCACATGTAAAGTAAATATCTACTCATAATTTTAACATAATAATAAATCAAGAAATCAGAATCGTTTTTCTAATTTTGGGTAAAAAAACTAGTGTTTAGTATTTTAATCGGTCACTATGAGCAAAAAACGTGTTTAAAAATGTTCGAATGGTTCTAATAGAAAATTTTTATTTCGAAAGGAAGAAGTCAACTAAAATCTCCTCGTACTTCTTTTCTTTCTGAATTGTTTCATAGTATAGTATTATATCTAAAGCACGAGCAGTTTCATTTGATAGTATAGGAAGTATAAAATTTAGAAAGAGAAGAAGGGGAAGGAGGTTTCGGTTGACTTCTTCCATCGTGAATAAAATTTTCCATTTCACATACGTTTTTTGGTCCTAGTGACCGATTAAATTCCTGTTCACATTCGAGGAGCTCATAGAAGATTTTAAAACAATATTTAATATTTCGAATATTTTTTGAAATAGAGTAGGTATCAAAATATGACCAATTCTTGGCTTTAATTGTCAATTTAATTACTCCATAATATTTTGAAGTTAATAAAAATTGTCGAGTTAGTAAAAATTTTCTTGTGATGGCTTTCAATCCATTTCTGGACTATAAGTCCAGAAATGGATTGAAAGCCATCACAAGAAAATTTTTACTAACTCGACAATTTTTATTAACTTCAAAATATTATGGAGTAATCATGGACATCATGGATCTTGGAGGAAGATTTACTAATCATGAGAGTATAGTCTAGTGAACAAGTGCTTTTTTTGTTCAACTTCTTTCATGAGTCTCGGAAGAATATGAACAAGGTGTCATTAGATTTGGAAGAGCATGTAGATATTTTTTGAAGAAAGTTCCGTTTGCGAAAATTGTAAAAGTTATAATCAATTTACTGAAAGAAAAAATAATCTCAAAAACTAATTGATATTTTGATATCTAAATAAAGATACAAAAAGAGGAGCATATTTTCTAAAAGAAAGTCTCCCGGAACTGTAGGATTAATATTTATAATTTTCTCAGATGGGTAAATATACCTCCGAAAACGGGTAATAAGGCTTGCGAAAGTAACGCCCATTAACACTTTAACAATAAATATTAATTAACTATATTAAATACTAAATTAAGGAATGAAAAATTTCAGGCTTTACTGGATAGGTAAATGAACAAGAATCCAGCGAAAAAACATTTTTATCGCGATTTTTCAATTATTTATGCAATAGTTTTTTTCTGCTTGAACAAAAGAACATTGCAAGTGTGATAACTGTTAAACTATACATCTGATATTGTTTTCCTTTCTTGGAGCTAGACTGCAGAATAGATTCATTTAAAAAAAAATAAAAATTGAATTTTTTAGTTTTTTACTAGTTGCAAAATTGAATACTTTAATTGATCATAACTTTTTTTCTTGATTCTCTTATAAACAACGCACCCGTTTATAACAATTTTTTAAACAATAGGAGATGAACATTGAAAAAAACCATTTCTTTCTAGCTTTCAATAATAAAAAACGGATCATTAAAATTATAAAAAAAATTTCATTTTGATATTGCAAAACTACGTAAATTGTTAATAAAGAACTAAAAAATTGAAATTTTTTTATTTTTTCAACGTGGATTTACTCTGAAGCTTTATAATAATAGCTCCAAGAATGGAAAAAATTCTCAGATATATAGTGAACAGTTATAACGCTCACAATTGTCATGTTCAAGTACCAAAAAATTGTTAATTAACTATGTTGCTCAGAATATAGGCTACGCTGCCGGTATCGACGTTTGAAGCGAATAAAAACCATTCAAAGGAGCACTATAAAAGAAATGGACTTGTAATGACCCTTCTGAATATATGAAATTAATTGCAAATTAAAAATTCATGTTTGTCCAATTTTTTGTTATTAAAAGGTTTGGCTACTCTGGCAATTAATCGTGACATTGGAATCACAGCTGACGAAGTCATAAATGGATTGTCAAAACACGCCAGAAACTAGAGTTTCTGCTCTAAATTTCCCAAGAATAGTTTCAATGATGTATATATCTAATTAAATATAATTCAATTTTTCACTGATTTTTAATTAATTTTTTCCAATTCTAATAATTTGAATTTTTTGCAATTTAATTTAACTTTTCTGCTTATTTTGTACTACCTATATGAGAGATTATTTCTATCAACAAAAATAGAGCTTTAGAAGAAAAACTTATGAAATTTTGCACTAAGTCATATCCCCCCCCCATCGCAAAAAGCTATCTACGCCACTGCTTGAGATCATACATGAGTCTCCGTTGATTGAATAAGAGTGAATTTTTTTTACAAACCTTAGTAGTTCCTGTTTCGGTATTATTGTTAAATCTCATCATAAAATATATTAAATACTAGTCTTAAATAGAAATAAATATTATAAAATGGTTTCTTTAAATAAATCCAATGGAATCGAGTACAGATTAACTGATTTACATAATAAATATGCATTAAAATTTTTTTTAAGATTCGAGGAGGGGGAGGGGATCGAGCAAAATCTCACGATATGTCACCAAGGGGGGTGAGGGGATCGAAAAATCTCCATAATTATCTCACGTAATTAATGGATGCCCCCTTACACACATGATAAACATTTTTAATAAATCTTACAAAATTCAAAACATGATTCGCTTGAGCAATCTAGCAGCTATTAGAGTGCATACATAGAATACTTCTAAAATTATTTCTTTGAGTAGGTTATCATAGAAAACTTGTGTTTTTTTTTGTTTAGAATGAATCATATCAAGTAGGTATCTGAGGAATCGCTAAGAAGTAGGTACTTTTATCGGTATCTGTTAGATTAAAAATACAGGCTTCAAGGTTCGAAAATAGTTTTTAGGGTTCCGTACCCAAAGGGTAAAAACGGAACCCTATTACTAAGACTTCGCTGTCTGTCCGTCTGTCTGTCACCACGCTGTATCACAAGAAGCGCGATATCTAGACAGTTGAAATTTTCACAAATTATGTAATTCTATGGCCGCTATAACAACTAATACCTACTAAAACCAAAATAAAATAAATACTCAAGGAGCCCCCCTTGAGTAGGGGAGAGTCTGGAACAGTGGCCACCCTTTTCTAAAAAAATCAATAAAAACCATAATACATTTTTCAAATAGAATTTGATACCTCTAAACAGCAATTGCTATATTTACCTCTATAGCATTTCATTCTGAAGGTGAAAAAAATTATTTTTATACAAAAAGTTGTAGTTGCAAGAATGTGTTGCAAAGTGGCCACTGTACATGCAATGATGGTACAGTGGCCACTACTGTTTAGGAATTGAAAAAGGAATACAAAATAGGCATTTGCTAGAAAAATGGTTTATTTTAGAATAAAAATATTATTTCTATAACAAAGATGTAGCTTCTGCTGCTTTTAAGGACAAATCATTTCTCCTTTTCATGAAGCCGTTGAACCATAATATTTCAGCAGTACAATTTTTTCTCCAAGAGGCGGGTATTTTTTTATCATTGGCCATTGCTAAGTCGTATGCTAACTTTCGCGCACATTCAGGATTCATACCATGATGCAGCTTTGCCATAGTTTGGAAATAATCACTTAGAACGTCCTCTCCTTCGAAAGAAAATATCTGATTGACACGGTAATTTGGAGTTAGTCTTGGTAGGTACTCCTTCCAAAATTGGTGAGTTCCAGTCAATTTATTCTTCTTCATCGTTGCATTTCTCAATATAACGCCTAAGTGTAGTACGTGGAATACTGTACCTGATAGCTGCAGTTTTAATTGATAATACACCATTCATTATATCGCGAATTGCGTTGCCCATAGTTTCCGCCAGTTTTTCCAATCTCGGCATCTGTTTCTTTTCGGCGAGGCATTTTCCAAAATAATATCTGAAATAAATGAGTGCTCAATTTACAATTATTATTATTATTTTTTATTATTTATTATTTATTATTATTATTAATTACAATCAAATTTGTTACAGGTTTTCTATCTATAATATAATAAATTTATTCTATATTCATTAGTTTGGTACCTAGAAAACTCAATTCCTGTATGTACCAATGTTCTAACAGTTCCAATACTTATTTATATACCTAAATTATTTAAATTATAGACAGTGTACTACAAATCAATAAATCAAAACAATTCAAACCAAATCAAACAGACAATTCAAGGTAAATAAGCAGAACATTCAAGGAAAATAAGTCAAAGCAATGTTGCAAACTTTTCAATATTATTCGCTAGAAAGGACTTACATCTCTGGATATAACTTTTTTTGTTAAGTTCCACTCTTATTGCTATTGGTAAGATATTGTGAATTTTAACACCCAGATAGTCAATAGATCTAAGGCTTAAATTTTTAGTGCTATTAGGTATTTTAAGGTTTTCTTTAGCATTAAATCTAGTACTATAGGAATGACTGTTTTGCTACAATAGGAATTGTAGGATTTCGATATATATAATAGCAAACACTCAAAATAAATAAAGATCTTGTTGAAAGGATCTTCTCATTATAAAGGTGACATGTTGGAAACATTTTATTTTTTCGAAAAATGATTTTAAGTAAGTATATAGTATTGTACTGTTTTTAAAGGTTTTAGTGTGTTTTCATATGAACTTCCCCATACAATTATGGCATATCTTAGTAGAGATTCCACAAGAGCTCTATAAACACAAATCAGAAGATGTTCGTTCAACATCTCTCTAATGGTATAAAATTTCCGAATTAATTTTCTTATATTGATTGTCAGCCTTATTACATTTTGTTTCCATTTGAGATTGCGATCAATAATTACTCCTAAATATTTTGTGTATTGTACCTCTTTTATTGCATTTTCAAATCCATTCACATTTATGCTATCATAATTGGGTCGATTTGCCATTGTTAGGGAGAAAGCTATATAGTTAGTTTTGTCAACATTTAAAGTAAGTTTAAATGAATCAAGCCAATTTTTTATTTTACTCAGACCATGAGTATTACAATATTGTAATAAATAATAAATTTTAGTCAAGGTACAGTGGCCACCTCTTATTTAAAGAATAAAGTAGTGACCACTGTACTTACATTTAATATGGCCACTGTACCAACCAGCACATGTACTTAAAGAGTGAAGAAAAAAACAAAAACTACCGTATGCCATCAAAAGCTTAATATATAAATATATACTTACGCGTATTAGGTATAATCTGTCAACACCAGTTCACTTCGATGAGCATTCATTTTGTCACTAACCATAAATTCCCTTGCTTGCTGTTTTTTACTGCACATACACAATTGGAGGTTGAGTTGATTTTAAACAAAAAATCTTCAAATTCAGGCAGATAACTTTGCAAGCATTGCAAGTGCATCTTTGGCAAACACTGTACTAGATGGCAGTACCTAATCTTTCCAAATGAGAAATTCGCGTGATGGTGGCCACTGTTCCTGCATGGCCACTGTTGCAGACCCTCCCCTATTTATTTTATTTTGGTTTTAGTATTAGGTAGTTGTTATAGCGGCTATAGAATTACATAATTTGTGAAATACGACAATTTTTTTGCCCTTTTTTGCTCGATATCAATAATGGCAATAGGTAGGCACTGGAAATATTCACAAAATACTCAGTTGTGTTTTTACTTTAATAATAAATAATAAAATTAAAATAAAGTAAATATTTAAGGGGGACTCTATGGTACGGAACCCATCGTGCGCGAGTCCGACTCGCACTATCCCGGTTTATTTGTCTATTTGTCACTTTCATGCAACTTACTTCTTGAAAGTATCTTTAATTTCGTGACAGTTGTCAAGACAAGAGTCGAAGGCGGCATTTCTGTATTGCTGCTGTATAAATGAGTGCCAATGTTTCTTCTTAAAGTTGTAATTTCTGTAGTATTCGAAAGCTGGAGATACCATAACAACATCAGGAAATCACCAGAAATCTACAGACATGCCGACCAATTTCGATATAAGTTGGTATAGATACAAGTAGATATCAATGATTATCATTCGATAACAAATAGGTATCGATACTTTTTTCAATACAGATACTAAACCAAGTAGACGTATCTAAGCCTACGACATAAAGTTTCTTCCCTTGATGACCTTGATGAAAGCATCAAATTTGATATTTTCCAAGCCGTAACTTAACTTATTTTCCTCATAGATTTCAGTCAAACCTGAGAATGTTTTCAGTTATAATATCACAAGAACATTGAAAATAATCGATTATACTTCCGAGTCTCGAGACGTATTTTGCGAAACATCACGACATCGCAACTCGAGTGATGTTTTGAGAAAATACGTCGAGTGACGAGGTCAGTATAACAATTATTTTCGTTTGCTCGAATTGGTATTCGTTACGATTATATAACGAATAAACAACACCGCCAGAACTATAATCAAAGCGTTGCATATTGAGAAATTACACGAAACGCCACCAAACTTAATTATTAATTTTTTTGACAAACGACAAAAAATCGTCAATATGAAAACATTCACATTTTGACACGAGGCGAGACACCAAAAGAATTATATCACGTCGTCAAGGGTGTATTCACTTATCAATACGCAGTATTGGCTTATTCACACATGGGTTATATAATCATCTAAATTATAATTTCACTATGACACGGTATTAAAATAGCCTATTATTTCATCATTGATGATGTGAATATAATTATAGATGCGCTCACTCAAAAATTATTTAATTGCTTCGGCTTATAAGGAAATTATATATATATATATATATATATATATATATATATATATATATATATATATATATATATATATATATTCAAAGTATCACAAATTGACATAATTAAACAAAGTTGGTATATAATATGAGGATCTTAGAACATTCAACAAGTAATGACCATGTCCTTCGTACGAGTCAAGTCTTCCGGTAGATTTAGTAAATTGTGTACCTACTCCAAAATTGAGAAGATAGCAATTGATAATAAATGTTTCCAGTTATAATATCACAAGAGCATCGAAAATAATTGATTATACTTCTGAGTCACGAGACGTATTTTGCGAAACATCCGCGAGAGCGCAGCTCGAGTGATGTTTCAAGAAAATACGTCGAGTGACGAAGTCAGTATAATCGATTATTTTCGATTGCTCGAGTGGTATTCGTTACGATTATATAACTCATATATGAATAAGCCAATAGAATTCGTGAATTTGCATAACTACTGCGAATTGATAAGTGATGAATATACCCTTGACGACGTGAGATAATCGTTTTGATGTTTCGCCTCGTGTCTAAATATGAATGTTTTCAGACTGACGATGTTTTGACGTTTGTCAAAAAAAAATTAATATTTTTATTCGTTATATAATCGTAACGAATCCCACTCGAGCAATCGAAAATAATCGTTATACTGACCTCGTCACTCGACGTATTTTCTTAAAACACCACTCGAGCTGCGCTCTCGTGGTATTTCACAAAATACGTCTCGTGACTCGGAAGTATAATCGATTATTTTCGATGCTCTTGTGATATTATAACTGATTATATAAAGAATAAAAAATATTAATTTTTTTTGACAAACGTCAAAACATCATCAATATGAAAAGATTCACATTTTGACACGAGGCGAAACGCCAAAACGATTATATCACGTCGTCAAGGGTATATTCACTTATCAATACGCAGTAACTATGCAAAATTCACGGATTCTATTGGCTTATTCATACATGAGTTATATAATCAATGTTAACTCATCCCTTTTGATGATAGTATTTTAAATCAACGAATGAATTAATAAGAAAAAATTATTGAAATATTCGGAATTAGTAAGTTTTTAATTCGAGATTTCTAATTTAATTTTTGTTTATTTCTCATATTTCGGGAACCTATATTGAACGCATATATAAAAACCTTTCAGCATTTTTCATGAAATGTGCAAATTCATTTCACATGAAATAGAAAACGAAGCTTTTTCTTCAATCGTCAAGAAACCATGAAAACAGAATACATTTCGTCTTGTTCTGAGACGAGGGTAGGTCCGTAATTTAGGGTGACTGAGAAGAATCGTCTGCAATCTTTCAAAATCTCTATATTACTTTTTTCGACTCTAACTTATGTTCCTCTCCACGTTTTCGTTTTCCCTGACATAGCGCGTTTTGCATTATTTAAATATGGTGATTTTATATTCTTCGCTCAGATGGACAAATAGCCTTCAAGGAATTACCGTAATTCTGATATTTCATCATAATGAAAGTTGGGTATTTTTTGTTTACTAGTAATTCAAAATTGTTAACGATATGGGAACTATTATGGCCTTTCATAATGTAAAAAACACCAGATCGACTTACATTATATCTAATATAGCAGCTCATCAACATTCCCTTGTAAAATACCTATACTATTAGATTAGAAAACTTCAATACTTTTCTTGACAATTCGAAGTAAATAAATTCTTGGTTAGATTAAATTGTCATCGACAACATTTTTAGTTTAATAAGGATTATTTTTTAAACTTTATATCGAATTTTGTATTTGTTATAACAGAGTACAGTATTATAGTTGGTACTTTGTAGACTGTAGAGTAGTTACTATTTACCTTAGAAGAAGAAGAAGAAGAAATCATTTATTTGTTCACCTAGGCATTTACATAATACACTAGAGTCAACCATATAGGTGTAGAACACGTCAAAGTAAAATTTAAAATTAAAATTAAAAGTAAAAATTATACAATTTTAGAACAACCAAAAACCAAAATAAAACACACAAAATTACATGTACATGTGGGCATAACAACTAAATACTTAGAAAGAGTCGTTCAAATACTCCTGCACCCCGTAGTAAGCCTTTTGAGTGAGAATTTCCCTTAACCTACCCTTCAGCCGCCTTGGAGGGAGGTCACTTATATTATTTGAAAATGATTTAATAAATTTATTATATATTTCAAGAATACTGTGCACTACGTTTTTTTGCAGGTATGTGTATTTAAAGCGATCGCTTTTCAGGTCGCCTATGTTTCTTGTGTTAAGCCCGTGATTTCTAATGTTCTCCTGGAATAGGTCCGGATTATTTTTTATAAACATTATAGCCTCATATATAAAAAGACTATACAAAGTGAATACTTTTTTACCAGAAAAAATTTCTCTACAATGATCTCTGTAGCCGAGATTAAAAATATTCCTAACACACCTTTTCTGTATTCTAAACAGTCGATCGGCCTCACTAGCATTTCCCCAAAAGATCAAACCATAGCGAATTCTAGACTCTATATGCGCGTGATAGGTAATGATTGCTGTTTTTAAGTTTACCAGCTCTCTAATCTTTTTTAATGCGAAAGAGTACCGAGATAGGCTTTTGGCTAAACAATCAATGTGGTATGACCAATTCAGTCGTGAATCAATACCTAGTCCTAGAAATGTAATCTGGTTGGTTACATTCAGAGTGGTTGTGTCATGATGTAATATTAAATTTTTTGGGTTTGAACCATAAGGAAATTTTATAATTTGCTTATGATCGAAAAAACTACCCTTACCCGAATTAGAGAATCAGTAATAGGAAAACACTCATTTCTGATATAATAGAAGAATAAAAAAGATATAAGAGACATTATCAGATTTTTTCCACACAACCCCAAATCAGAAAATTTTTCTTCGCGTTTCCTCATACAATCAAAATTTGATATTTTATTATCAAATATGATATCAACAAATTTTCGGCACTCGCAGTTGAATTTGAAATATTCAGGTTCGATAATAGCTTCATTCTGTTCAGGTAAAGTTATCAAAAAAAATTAACAGAAAAGTGTTCTGTTCTCGGCCAAGTCATCCTCAGTAAAAAAATTCCAGGAAATTGGAAAGTTTTTTTCGGCCTGTAATATCGTACATACACTTTCGAATTCATAAAATGACTTGTTTTGAGCATCTTATCTGAATCACCCTATATATATAAGATTATCAATGAAAATTGTACCAAAACGCTGACGCACATAGATAAAACTGTCTTCGACTACTTCATACTTCATTTTCTCCTTTCAGTCCATTATTCGGATAGTTCCTTCGTCTGAGGTGTAACGTCCATTACCCATGATGTTTAATCCATACTAATGAGTCGATGAAATAACTTGTTTTTTTTTCTGAGAAACATCGGAAAAAACTCAAATGAAATTAAATATATATATATATATATATATATATATATATATATATATATATATATATATATATATACAGGGTGTCCCGTAAATAACACGCCAGAGTGACACTGGAGGTAGATTGGCTTCAGGTCAATCAGATAACATCAAGATGACCTTAGTAAAAGTTTTCTGGTTTTCGAGATATTGCCACTCTTATGTTTTTTTCAAAAATCTATACCTTTTAATCATTTTCTCGCCTGTTTTGAATATAAATAAGTTCTATCTCATGGTTTGTTTTTTCTTGTGCTATCATCAATATATGATTGAGACAATCGACCTATCATTTCATTAAAAACTAGCTCGCTAACCTCAAAAAAAAATCAAGTTGTTTCAATATAATTTAAATCCGAAAACCTTAAGTAAAGTTTGACTATTTACTGTGAAAAAATATTATATCAGACAGAATCAGCAAATGATCTTAAAAACTAGCCTATTTAATGCTCTTTCGAAAACGGTATAACATTTGTGGTTTTTTTCTTTCAGAAGTCTAAAAATTCCAATTTTTGTGATTGAAGTCGTGCTACTTGCGAAAAACACTGCGCCTCAAATTTAACGCATACATTAAATATTTCCTAATTTTGGACTGAATATTTTCTCAGGCGGTGATCTGATTTGAATAAATTTTTCACCAAATAGTAGCTCCGTTTTCTGAGAAAATGTAATAGTTATAAGATGATTTAAAAAAATGAATAAACTTATTGTACAGGGTGTTTGAATAGCGACATGTTTTGTTCGTCCAAGTTTGCATCCTTCTGCGGGCAATATCGGGTAGCTCAGGCAGAAAAAAAATAGACGGTGTTATAATCGCATGTCTTCTGAGTAATTTGTTTTTTCAATCGTCTGTTTATCTTGTGCCACTCGAAAGATATTCATGTTTTTATAACCGCACACACTTTTCAAACGAAATTTTTAAAACTTTTTTGTTAACTTGTGAAGGAGACTGTGCAAATGAAATTTCATTAAAAGTTGACAACTTTGTTTATTTATTTATTTTGAATTGATTGGGCCGATACATGATGTAAATTCATAAAGATATCAAAACAATGGTTTATAAAAACAATATACATATTTATTAATATACACAAAGTAAAATAATGCATGACCCTCGTTTCCGTGAAACTTCATCTTCTTCAGATGCTTGATGCTAACTAATAAATAGGTTTCTCCGTTATATCGAATACAAGAAATAAATAAATGACAAATTGTGTAGAAAGGGTAAATAGAAGGATGGTTACAAATTAGTAAAGTAGGAAAAACCCATTCTAAACTGGTAGTCAGGTAGTTCGGTAATTTTGAAAAGATTCGGAAGGGGCTTGTAGTATGGAGAGACATACAAAACCAAATAAACACAGTTTCTACTTGTAAAGAAATTTTGTATACACAGCCTTCTTCGCAAATTAACAAAAAAGTTTTAAAAAATTTCGTTTGAAAAGTGTGAGCGGTTATAAAAACATGAATATCTTTCGAGTGGCTCAAGATAAACAGACGATTGAAAAAACAAATTACTCAGAAGACATGCGATTATAACACCGTCTATTTTTTTTCTGCCTGAGCTACCCGATATTGCCCGCAGAAGGATGCAAACTTGGACGAAGAAAACATGTCGCTATTCAAACACCCTGTACAATAAGTTTATTCATTTTTTTTATCATCTTATAACTATTACATTTTCTCAAAAAACGGAGCTACTATTTGGTGAAAAATTTATTCAAATCGAATCACCGCCTGAGAAAATATTCAGTCAAAACTTAGGAAATATTTAATGTATGCGTTAAATTTGCGGCGCAGTGTATTTCGCAAGTAGCACGACTTCAATCACAAAAATTGGAATTTTTAGACTTCTGAAAGAAAAAAACCACAAATGTTATACCGTTTTCGAAAGAGCATTAAATAGGCTAGTTTTTAAGATCATTTGCTGATTCTGTCTGGTATAATATTTTTTCACAGTAGATAGTCAAACTTTACTTAAGGTTTTCGGATTTAAATTATATTGAAACAACTTGATTTTTTTTTGAGGTTAGCTAGCTAGATTTCAATGAAATGATAGGTCGATTGTCTCAATCATATATTGATGATAGCACAAGAAAAAAAAACCATGAGATAGATTTTATTTATTTTCAAAACGGGCGAGAAAATGACCAAAAAGCATAGATTTTTGAAAAAAACATAAGAGTGGCAATATCTCGAAAACCAGAAAACTTTTACAAAGGTCATGTTGATGTTATCTGATTAACCTGAAGCCAATCTACCTCCAGTGTCACTCTGGCGTGTTATTTACGGGACACCCTGTATATATATATATATATATATATATATATATATATATATATATATATATATATATATATATATATATATATATATATATATATATATATATATATATACCTATTATTATGTATATATAGGTTCTAACTTCCTTCCTACATGCGAGATTTTTTCCGAATTTTGTCAACAGATTTCTATGAACTTTTCACTGGGATGATCTGCATGAAAATTTTCTAATATAGACAATAGGTACCACTATGATTAATAGTAACCTTTTTTATTTATCAATAAAATGGCGAATGCGCTTAAGAAATAGTTCTACCAAACTTATATCTTCAGAAACTTAGGTACTGATTTATATGATTCTCTGATTGGAGTGATCAATCCACTAATGGAAAGGTTCTAATATGTAAAATATTCAGGTACCGTTTCTATCAATAGTCATAATTATGAAAATTATACATAAAATGGCGGATGCGCGAATCAATCTTTCTTCAAACATTGTTCAAATATTACATAACCGGTTTTAACGATTCTACTGGGATGATCTAAATACTTATGAAACGGTTCTAAAATATGAACTATTCAGGTACAATTCTCAGTAATACTAATAACGATAATGAAAATTATAAAAATACTAATTTATTCTAAAACTTAGACTGATTTTTATAATTCTATTACTGTGGTAATATATATATATATATATATATATATATATATATATATATATATATATATATATATATATATATATGTATATATTTGAAATAAAATCACAGTCGTACTAATTTGTATTTAGAAGGTAAGGGAAATCGACTGAAAGTTGAATATTAATCTCTTTATTCTACGCCAAGTTTTCGAAACACATTTGTTTATATACGTTATTTATTTTTGTAGTAGCCCTGAGGAAGAAACAAATGTGTTTCGAAAGCTTGGCGTAGAATAAAGAGATTAATATTCAACTTTCAGTCGATTTCCCTTACCTTCTAAATATATATATATATATATATATATATATATATATATATATATATATATATATATATGAAAAAATTCTAGTATATAAAATTACATAGTAAAGAAACTGCAAGGTTTCATCATTGTTATGAATGCAGAAGGGATGATCCTTCGTGCGAAACTTATTCTCTTTTGATCAAGTCTCAGTATCTATATCTCATAGCATGCCTTTGGCCTTATATGTTTTTCATCCCTTTCATCTAGCTATTAATTGATACAACTACTTTGAAGCGCGGAACAATAAAAAGTCTATCAAAATTTTATTCTCAAAAGAAGTAGAAAGTAGGTACTACAAAGATGCAAATAGTTAACAAATATAAAAAACAATATCCAAATTTTGATTCCAGTATGAATCAAGTTTTAATTATAGATTTGACCTCAATAGCGAGTTTCCCTGTATAGTTCTGAATGGGTACACTATGTCAACAAGAATATTGCAGAACGAGCAATCAAACTTAATTTTACAGCAGTTAAAAGCCGCAGAGATAGTCTTCCAGGCAATTTCAGTGGTAGAGTACCACTGAGATTATCCCAAGACATAACAATTTTTCTAATCAGGATAATTAGCCCTTATTCACAATTTCTCCAAAACACCTCATAAAGTTTATAACAAGAAGCGCACTACTAACTCACTGGACCACATGGAATAAGGAGTGTCTTCAAACATAACATTTTCATATTAAAAATTAAATAATAAAAAAACAACTTGTCTAAAAACCACAAAATGAAAATAACTTTTTATTCGACTAGTTTCGCCTGTTACAGCATTATCAAGACTGAATACGTATTCAGTCTTGATAATGCTGTAACAGGCAAAACTAGTCGAATAAAAAGTTTTTTTCATTTTGTGGTTTTTAGACAAGTTGTTATCTTATTATTTAATTTTTAATATAAATATGAACTACCACAGAGTTGATTCATCGTACATCGAATTTAATAACATTTTCATTTGTTATCTGAAAGATATGCTACAAAAAATTAATAGTTACAGTTACTTCAAATAATAAAATATATATTTTCATATAAGTAAATATATACAATACACAACAATCTCTGTGTGATAAAAAATTACAAATACACATATAAAATTCAATCTAGGTATTTTATCAGATAATTATCCACAATGGAAGCATTTAGATGCCACATGAAATGGTTCACACCAGGCACCGTTATGAGATCAAGTCTTGAAGTTTCATAGAGAGTTTTTAGTCCAATGTAATCTTCTTGATATAGAGCTCGATCAAATATATTAATCACAGTCATGTTATCATCATAAAATCCAAACTGACTGAAAAATAATACAATCAAAGTAATACTTCAATTTCAATTTTAACAATAGGCGTGACGAAAGATTTTGAAATACTCTTCCTTAATGTGCGTACACATTTACTATTCAAGAAAAAACCTTCATTTCGGTAATAAACTTAAGTTTAACGAAGTTTAAAGCCATTTTTCTAATATTATTTCAATAGCGCGCGAAAACAGCTCGCATGTTTCATGGCGTCGGTCTGACGTCACGCTTAGGTAAACATATCATTGTGTCTGTGCGTAGCGAAAAAAGTAAACAAAACATCAAATTAATTCCTGTGATAAAAATGAATTCCAAAAATTAGGAGTGGTGTGCAGTACCGCAATGTAAAAACACATCAATAAGAACACTCTAGAAAGTATTTGTACATGTTTCAAACAAGAAAATAATAAGAAATAAGTGATTAAAGCTCGTATATATATATATATATATATATATATATATATATATATATATATATATATATATATATATATATATATATATATATATATATATATATATATAATTATATATATATATATATATATATTATATATATATATATATATATATATATATATATATATATTATTATATATATATATATATATTATATATATATATATATATATATATATATATATATATATATATATATATATATATATATATATATATATATATATATATATATATATATATATATATATATATATATATATTTATATATGTATGCTCTGGGCAAATCTTGCACTTTACTGTACAAATGTTTCCTTCCCGTTACACTTGCATACAACTGATTACATCGTCCCCATAAGATGGTCTTGAAGACCTAAAATAATTGAAATTAATTAGAACAAATACATACACATTGACTTGGTGATTTATCAGATTTTAGGTGTTTTCTATGGAGAAAATAGTACTAGTACTAGTAGGTGCTTATTAGTTACAGAAATGTAGTTATTTTATCGGGTCTTAAAATGTTATTAACTATAAAATAGCAACTTACAAACTGTGAGGGAGCTAACCTCAAAAGTAAACAATGACAAGTTTATTGTAAAAACAACCTATGAAAGTAAAATAAACTCGCATAAGTTCAAAACGGATTTGATTATATCTAAATTGGATGTATCCAGGGTAAAGATAAATACAATTTATTCACAATGAAATTCTCACGTTTCTAAATTCTGACGAGCAAAATTCTTCATTTGTTGGGAGGAAATCGCCCAACATTAATACAGCAATCCTGGGCAAATTTGAGCTATTTGCCTTAATGAAGCTTGGTTCCATTGTTATAGTAGAGTGAAGTCGATAAACCACACGTAAAATAATGAAAAATCAATCCTAATGCGTAATCAGTAGTATTCACAACAAAACACAGTGAATGAGAGTATTGACAGCGGAGTTTACCTAAGCGTGACGTCATGCGCTGTGATTGGTGTTTCAGTCAGAATGGCCGATTGCAGTATTTTAATATTTTATTTTATTGAAAATCTCAATGATCTGAATTTTTTTTAATGAAACTAAAGCATTGTATTAAATATTTTTTCATATGAATTTTCCCCTAAAACCATTAAATCGACAATTTTTTGATACTGTCGTCATGCCTATTCATGTCCAGCTGCCATTTCTACTAGTATCCCACCCTAAGTTCTAGCCAGAGTGCATTATTTCAGAGTAGTTTTCTTTCATTTTTAATGTGAGAAATAAAATCAAGATTTACCTAGACTCCCATGGTGTGATAACGTCATCATCTGGGCCACCAATTAGAACCATTTTATTCAGCCTAGTAAGAGCTTCTTTGAACTGATTGGTTCTAGTTGACTTTAATTCATTATTGATGTATGGCAAGTACTCAGAATAATTGTGATACAGCATAGAATGAAAGGGATCGTTCCAATAATTTCCTACAGACGTATGCTGCCCAACTCTAGAATAAAATAATTCATATGCCTCTTTTAAAGCTAAGTCCGGAAATATTAAATGTAAAAACTTCGCTGCAAAATCAAATTTATTGTTAATCTATGGAATAATCAATGAATGAGATTCTGTCTTACTTCCATACTGTCCAGCCTGTGGCCCACTGAGAGAAATAAAATTCCGTACATTGTGGTCAGGGTAGATCTGAAGAATTGATCTTGCTAACAGAGCTCCTTGAGAGTACCCTAGAAATAAAAGAAATCATATGATACATAGGAAATAAGTATCATTCAAACAAAGATTATGTAAGTTTCAGTTCCTGTACTATTAAATATATTTATTCACTGTTTGATAACTTCAACTTATAAAGATGGTAATCTATTTTCTCAAACCCTTGATTCATAAATATAATACTACATGAATAATTACTGACTTATTTTATTTTTACATATTTCATGTATACCTACACTATGTTTATTGCTAAAGAAGAATGTAAGTATTATTATTGTCTAATATAATATGTATATCTAATGAGATTATTCTATTAATAAAATCATACATTTTCGGACACTGACCTAATAAATGAATTCCTTCTGGATGCTTTTCAGAAATATTCTTAATATCAATCACGAGCTGCTGAGCTTGATACCACATGTTATCTAAACTTGACCATCCACTAAATCTATCAGTATTATAAACAATAGTTCCTGGGTGCAGCTGAAACAAAATGAAAAGTTAACTTGATACATTATTTTGTATGAATGTATACTTACTTGTTCAATTCTTGATTGAATTAAAGCCATACTCAAATTGCCAGTCATTATACCATGAAGCAAATATATAGGCCTATATGATGCATTTTCTTTAATATTCAGTAAAACAAATAAAATAAAAATGTACCGCATTTTAAAATAGTAAAATAATATTTGAAAAAAAGTTATTTAGATTTTTATTTAAATATAAAGTAGGCCTCCAGATAATTTCAACTAAATATTGTTATTAATAGCCACCTTTGTCATGATTATCTTTGTTCGCGATCGCGATTGAGGATTTGAGGTTCGGTTTACTTATTATTAATTCAGTGTTGATTGAATAACACGTATTCATTGAAAGGCGTTTTGGCAGAGCAGATTAGCAAACTTTATTTCACTTCAAAATCATCTCGGTCCAACTATTGACAACCACCCACACCACACATAAAAAAAAAATTTCTTTAATACTACAATTACAAATAGGTACAAACTACATTAAAAAAAAAAGAGGAAAATGGGCGAAGTCAGGGTTGTGCTGGCCTACGTTGCCAGGTGTACTAAAAATGACTTGGTTGGTTGGCTACTAAATTTGAACCTACAATACTAAATTCCTTCTTTACCGACAAAACGCGAGAAATTCCAATGAAAGTTATATAATTAGTTGGTTTATTCTAAAATTCGACTATACAAAATATTTTCACACACGGGTAATTGTTTGATAATGAATATCTGGCACGAGACAAAATGCGGGAAATTCAAAAAGCTGATATAATAATTTTATTTTAATAAATATACAAACACAACTTGGAATTCTCCAAATCAAAAATAAATCGTACTGTGGTTGTACTGTTTGTTTACGTTGTAAAGTTCCATTATCTCACCATCACCCTCATATTCATATTCCAATAACATGACAGATAATTCAAGTACCTACATGAATCTTTGGTTTGGTGAAAATAAAAACTACATTTTAATAAATAAAAACATATTCTATATGGAAATTTCCCATCTGTCATTAGCTTCCTGTATTAGTGTTGAGAACAACAAACTCTTGACTTTCCCAGACTGAAGCCTATTTCTCCTGTCTGATAGAATTTGTCCAGATTCGGAAAAAATTCTTTCAGAAGGAATGGATGTTGCCACTGTAACAAATTTCTCTCTGACGAGATTGCTCAGTTCAGGATAATAATTGTGGAAATTATTTTTCCACCAATTCATAGGATCCTCTTCTCTTGAATTTCTTCGATGTATATTTGATCCTCGATAATAGCCGACGATTGTGCTGTCCTTGAAGGCTGGTAAGCTGGCTTTTTTTTTATCAAAACTTTTCCAAAAGAAGGTGAGAGGGCACAGAATCAGGGAAAACGATGACATTGACGCGTCAAACCCCGTTTTTTTTTCAGCTTGTGAAATAACTACGAACGGCTATCAATTGTCGATGCGACAGTGGCAGTTGCGATAGACGATAAATCTCGCTCCGAAATAACGTTATTTTGGAGCGGTATTTTTGTGGAGCGAGCGCTACTGGAGCGTTACAAGTGTGGAACCGCTTTTCCCATCACTAATGACAGATTGACGCATATTGGTTGGGAATACTAGATTTTCACTGAGAATACTAGGCTACTAAATGGAATTAAAAGTACTAAATTTAGTAGAATTCTACTAAAAATGCCAACCCTGGGCGAAGTCCGCGAAGGGAGATCACAGAGGGTGTGCTGTGACGCTGTGAGGGAGATGGCACTAATTTCAAAAGAGAAGTATACTTTAGATAGCAGGTTCGTAATGTTATGATGTAAGGTATCAATAAATTCATTCTGTTTATCGTTTATCCCTTAGTGTTTTTTATTAACTTTGAACAGATAGAATTTTCAGTCGTGTGTGTATTCACGATATCATATAATATGTAAGGTTTATAGCTTTGAGAATTCATAATTGAAAAAGATAGTAATTTTCATTCAAACTAAAACTAAATATAACATCACATATAATATTTTCAGAGACAAGGCAAGCAAAATTTACACTACATGATGGTGACCTGCCCGTCCCTAAAATGTTTACTGGATGTGTTGTGTACTGTACAGTTGTATTGTAGTGTTGTACACTGATAACATAACTTCCAAACCTGCAGAAGTTGAACATTGGCAAAACTAAGTAGAACTTCTTGTATATTGATTTTCATTATATTTGGTTTACCACGTTGTGGGTTTATCAAACTAGTACAGTCGCTTAAAAGAATTGCAACATGGATTACCACGAAATGTTATCTTGAATTGAAAATCTACAAGAGTTGATCGCTGATCTCTCCGTTTAAATATTGCTTATAGAATAATGAAAAATGAATATAAGAAAACTCATTATAAGCAGTTATGAAAATCTCTTATATTTTATTCTTATTTTATGTTAGAAATACAGCTGCTCTGAACATTTTATATGAACTTGAAAGGTGATTTGGTGATTACGTCAACTGACATTGTTATAGGTTAGGATAAATTAGGTATTCTAATGGCTTATGATCAAAAATTCACTTCTTTATACGTGTGTACATATTTTGCGTCTTACTATATTAGGTTCATGTAAATTTTCAAGAAAACTAAAATTTCGTACATGTCTACAATAACTTTTTTTGTTAAATAAGCTCACCTCCTACCTCACGTATACTACACTTTCTTAATATAAAAAAAAATTATATTGTGGACATATGCAATTGATGTTAATTTGAAACGGCCATATCAGTAGCATGCGCTACTGTCTTATTGGTTACCTAAAAGAACTTCTTCGATATAATTCAATGTATGGTATGCAATCATACCTCTGAAAATCATTTCTTGTGTCTTCCCGGAAAACGAAAAAGATTCAATGTCTACCTTAGATCTCAAATTGATTTTTCCGGTAGTTTCTAACAAGTAAAATATCTGTACTTTTTTCAATGTGTTTTCTACAGCTCTCAACCGCAGTATACAATACGAGCATCTTTATGAAATTATCAAATAAGCTAACTGACATATCAGGAAATCGTTTTATTGGTAATAAAAGAAATTCTACATGTGTAACAGGTGATTATGTTAGGAACGTATACCCGATTTTGAAATGTCATTTTTTATTGGCAAGTGGAAGTGACAGTTGATTATGTCATATACCTTTCTTTTTTGTTTAGCACACGTTCATTACAAGCACCACCAGGTTGGAAATTTAAATTCAAGCCAAACAAAACAAATACTATCCTTAGCTGCTTATTTTAAAACTTTGAATTAGTTCAACCACCTACAGAATTTTTCCAACCGAGAATGACGTCTCAATCCAACACGGCTAACCAAACTGTAGAAAGGGAAAGGGTCTATCAATGGATATTAGAACTGAATAACCCAGAAACTAGGGAGAATGCTTTACCTGAGCTAAGGTGTGTAACACCATTACATATATAGAAAAACTTAACATATACAATTGTTTGTAATTTCAGTAAAAAACGGGAAGTAGTTCCTGATCTGGCCCCTATGCTATGGAATAGTTTTGGTACAATAGCAGCACTTCTCCAAGAAATAATCAATATCTATCCAGCTATAAACCCAGCTTCTTTAACAGCACATCAATCCAATAGGTCTGTAACCACAAAACTGTTAATTATAATAACAACTATAATCAAATTTTGCAGGGTGTGTAATGCATTAGCTTTACTTCAGTGTGTGGCATCACATCCAGAAACAAGATCACAATTTCTGCTTGCCCACATACCACTGTTTTTGTACCCTTTCCTCCATACAGTCTCTAAAACAAGACCATTTGAATATCTTCGATTGACAAGTCTTGGAGTTATTGGAGCTCTAGTCAAAGTAAGCAGTTGACCATATTGTCTTAGGTTTAAGTTAAAGAATCACAGTGCCATGAAATAACAAGGGTTTTCAGCTATTAAAGCTTCCGTTTGACCTAAAGTGAGATGCCTATTGGTTACCTATGGATGGCGCTGTGATTTGTTCACATGTCATTAGTGCTATTCTTAGGAACTATGAGGTGATTATGAGGATTCGATGTCATTAACATTCTCTTGGGGGATGAATGGGAATTCTATGTTGTTGAGTCTCATGACTCTAGCTGCATTGGAGGGTAGATTTGAGTAATGATATTTGAAATTAATTTTCCAATGTATTATTGTGTGTGTATGTTCCTATATATAGGTATTTATTAACTCTCAACTTCTTTTTTTTTATGATATGTTTCTTGTCAGAGATAATATTAAATACTCTTCAGAGAAGAAAAATATGAAGATAAAAATTCGTCAATAAAATTTATCAACTATTGTTTCACACTATTTTGAATTAAGTATCTCTGTTGTTGCCGATGCAAAACAATTGCAATTTTATATTCTCACTTTTTTTATGACTTGTTAGAGATGATACTTAATTTAACTAAGGGTAGAAAAAATTTGATTGTAAAACATGATCCTTAAAATTCATTATCAGCTACTAATATTTTCACATAATCCTGAGCCCACTATCACTGATGCAAGCTTTCTTCAGCAAATTGGATAATGAAATTGACATTCTATGTTCTACCATCAATTACGTAGTTTCCCCCAGTTTCATCAATGTTATACCTGTATAATGTATTTGAATATTTTCATAGACTAAGTTTTAGCAAGTTAATAGTTTCTTAGAACAATTATTATTAAGATCAAATGTATATGACTCACTATATTTCTTAGGGGGTGATATATTTTATTAAGTTTAAGTTTTTTTAACATAGTAATTAAGTTTCCATGAAAATCCTAAATGCTGCATCATACCATTTTTCAGACTGATGAACAAGAGGTGATTACATTCTTATTGACTACTGAAATCATCCCTTTGTGTTTGAGAATAATGGAATCAGGATCTGAACTAAGCAAAACTGTAGCCACATTTATTCTCCAAAAAATTCTTCTGGATGATAGTGGCTTATCATATATATGCCAAACGTATGACAGATTCAGCCATGTGGCTATGATTCTGGTAAGTCTCTAATTATCATATCTGCATATGTTATTTGTGTATATGCATCTAATGTTTTTTCTCTTCAATCACGAACTAGGAAAAAACTTCAATAACAATAAATTGATATTACAGATATATGTACTTACAGGTAGTTAGTGCTTAATATTGTTAAACTATTGAACTCAAAATTAAGACACAACAGTCCTCTTATCCTCCCAAAAAAGATTAATCAATTATTTATTGTAATATAATCACATAACATCGCCTAATATTTTCATATCAGTATAGCAATTTGTTTATTTTACAGGGCAAAATGGTAATTTCTTTAGCCAAGGAACCTTCTGCCAGACTTCTGAAGCATGTTGTCAGATGCTATCTACGCCTTTCAGATAATCCTAGGTAATTTAATATTGGGCGCCATTACTTCAATTGTATAATCATGTAAATCCTTCTGAAATGTATATATATATATATATATATATATATATATATATATATATATATATATATATATATATATATATATATATGTGTGTGTGTATATATATATCTTCATGATCTTGTTGAAAATAAAAATTTTTGTGATAAAACGATACCGATATGGATATCGGTATATCGGCAATTGTTGCCGATTATCGGTATCGTATCGTATCGGCAAGAAAATTGCCAATATATCGTCCAAAAAAATGTTTGCGCTTTTAACTTTTTTCAGTGCATAAATGACATACTTTATTAAACAAAATAAAAAAAATTAAATATTCTGATAGTAACATTTTTACTAAAAAGGTAAAACAAATCCTAACACTACTAACAACAAATATACCTAATGTAGGGCATTTGTGATACAAACTTAAAATTCATATTCGATAGTTCTCGAAAGGTCATCTTTTGCAACTACGTTCCAAATATTATAAATTAGATACTTGTAGAATATTCATGAATTTTTGTTTTCAGAGCTAGAGAAGCATTGAGGCAGTGTCTTCCAGACCAGCTCCGTGAAAATACTTTTGCTGGTTGCTTGCAAGAAGACAAGTCTACAAATCATTGGTTAGCACAGTTACTCACTAATTTGGAGAACCCTGCGACAGCAGATGGTCGACAGGTTGGAATGTCCCCTTTAACTTCACAATAGTTAGAATGGAGTCTCTAATATCCACTGGGATCATTAGATAGTATTAATAAACTCATACATGAAAAGAGTACCGTCTATTTATGTAATTAACAAAGCAAAAAAATAGAAACAAATTGTTAAAAAGGTTTTAATGTTGAAAGGTTTAATTTTTTTTATCTACAAATTTTGAATATTATTGATATAAAATATACAAACATTCCTTAATATTTCTGGTTAATAGTCAGAAGCAGAATTAAAGAGTCGTTTATGCAACCTTGGGCAAAATTCGTGACTAGTTTATTTTAGTTCTATTCAAAATATCCATTGCGATTGATATCAAATTTTCTTCGGAAATAGATAAAATAGTTTTATCAATATAAATTGTTATTATACATAGGGAACTTCGATGGCTGTTTAAATTGAAGTATGACAAAGAGTTTCTAGATATTTGAATTAGAATGGATGGAATTAGAATGGATGGATTAACAAGTGCTGCTAAAAATGAAGTTCCCTTTTCTACTCAAAATTTGGCCAGCTTGTATGAAAAATTTTGGATAGAAATTAAATTTATAGTAGGTGTAGGTTTTCTCAAACTTTAAAATTTCATTGAATAGTCAACAATTGAAAGATTTCAGTATGAACATTATTCCACATAAGCTATATAAAATTTGTTACTTATGGTTGAATCTATGACACTTTTAATTGATTAAGTAAAAAAAAATTATTTTTCTTTATTTTAATTCAAATATAATTTTGTTTATTATGATTGTATCTGAAATTTTGATTGAAATCTGGAATATTCTCTTATAAAGTTGCTTCTGAATATAATTATTTTTCAAATTTGATGCAAGATGAGAAACTTATCATAATGGTGAAAATTCTTCTTTTAGGCCAATTATTTGTCCAATGTAATGCATGTTTTGGAAAGTAATATATTTTATTCAAAAATTGTTGTGATTCGTAGTGGTGATTAATTGCCGAGAGGCACTTTCAACAGAAAAACCTTTAATTTGTTTTGAAGGTTCTCCTTCAATGTATTAGACATATTGTCTTGAAGATATTCTTCAAATGTGATTGTCATCATTGTAATGTTTTATTTTTAAAATTTGTATGTTTATACTACATTATATATAACCTCAGTCATTCATTTTCTCTTTTTTAGTCAAATTGATACTTTTTGATTAATCAGTTAACTGCATATGGGTATCCATTGTGGTGTGATAATTATATTTCATTTAATCTGTAAAATGTAAATGAAATGATAGCTAATTGAAATTTGTGATTTACAATTATGTGTTTGTGAAAAATTCAAGTGAAAAGGTTTTAAAAAAGGCTTCGAACTGTGACCTTTTCAGAATTTTTTGCAAATGTTCCTTATCTAACATAAATTATAGAAGTGATAAGATTTATATGTTAAACATTGACTGATATTTTTTTATAAAAATACACAAAGCCCTTTTGAATGTAAGATAGGTACCAATTTTTTTAAATGATATATAAAATAATTAATTCATGCATGATTGTAGGGATTTATTCACCTGTTTTTCAATATTTATTCTTTTAAATAAAATACTGTTAATTAAGTTATTCTTAAATCATTTAGAGATCTTCAGTTATGTACACCAAACGACGAATAAAGTTAATATTTTACGTTGACATTATTTTCGCAATTTGTAAATACAGCATCATTTAAAGTTTTACACCTAAAATCACTTAAGCTTAGAATTCATAGTATTGACACCATAGTTTTCTGATCTTCCAACTAACTTATCAAAATTTCAGAGAAATATTCCTTTACTTGATAGCCTTGGTTTTTTATGGTTGAATACTTATCCAATTCTTTTGAATTTTGAATGAATACTATATATCGATGGATAATTGAAATTAATTCGGGAATATAAGACATTTTTAGATTTTTGTTTTACAAAGTATAGCTTTAACAAATACAAGAAGTGGTAGACTCGCATATCAAATATGTGTTACATCTAGGGTTGCCATCACTTAAAATGCCGATGCCGGACAAAAATTTTAAAAACCCCGGACATTTCTGTGATATTTTGTTTTTCGCCGGACACCCCGTAAAAATTTTTTTTTTTTGATAAAATAAAACATCGTTTTTATTTTAATTTTTTCATTTATTTGAAATTGAAACCGCTTGTTTGCCATATAAACAGAAAAACAAAAAAATAAAATTCTACTATACACAGTTTACAGTTTTCTCTTTTTTTTTGGTATCATCAAATAAAAAACAACTCATGACGATAATTTTTGGTAGATCAAAAATCAAATAGACTAGATTCTACATTGTAATAGCAAATTATAGGATAGGTTAGTTCGGTTAGATAGGCTAGGTACCCGAAAGTCTAAATTATTTATTAACTATAAATCAAAAGTAAGTAACAAGTTCTAATTTTAACGAGATCAAGTTCTTTTTACTAATTCAACTTAACTTTGAATTTTTCAGACTTGCCAATTTTTCCCAAAATGTCTTTATTCTTCATCATCAATTTGTAAAAGTCGGAGCAACTCAAGTCTTTAAAATTAGACTTTATTTCGATCAGAGAAGAAGTCGTTTGATTGTGTATTTAGCAAGTTTCTCTCCTTCCTTTATTACTGCGACCCTAGCGAAAAAACTCACTCTACATTCGCATTGTGAGCTGGTAGACAGAAATATTACTATGCAATTTTGAGCAGTTTAGAATATAGATGTTTCGAAAAAATTCGGCTACAACTGGTTTGCATTTAATAGCTCATCTCCGTCACTGGACACTCAAACTTCACACACCCGGACACAAAATGTGTCCGGGTTTTACCCGGACATATTTTGAAAGCCCCGCCCGGACGCCCCCTAAACTAGGACAAATCCGGAGAAACCCGAACGGATGGCAACCCTAGTTACATCTTAATTATCCTGTAGTATATTTAAAGTACATAATTGTATGATTTTAAAATAAAGAGGCTTGTTATTATTTTGTGTGGTTGTTTTCTTTGCCAATTTGTAAACACTAAACGTTTTTATCCACTAAGGCGGGCTATTTTTTTAACAGTGGCATTGACCTTTCGAATTTTGAGAAATCGAAGAGTTGATTTCTTTTGATCACATTGTTCTTAAAAAAATTATTAACACATGAATGTTCATGTGTTCACTTACTATGAGTATCTGGTAAATCTACCGATATTATTAATATGTACAATCGTACATATTAATAATATCGCATTGTTTATTCTACAAAGAAGGGTTGAAACATTTTTCTTAATAGACAAAATATTTATTCATACGTAACGATTTCAAATGAACCTTACTCTTTTCATTAGTTCATTCTATCCCAAATCATTAGAAATGTAGTAAGTATATATATATATATATATATATATATATATATATATATATATATATATATATATATATATATATATAATATTATATATATTCTTATGATTATTTCAGAATTTTCTTGGGAATAAGACTTTATTAAACTGGAGAATTATTTGTGTTTGTTTTCTATCATTTATTCCACTGTTCAGGCCTTAACAGGCGTCTTTCAAGGACTTCATAACACTGACACTCACTTCATCAAATTTTACAAATAAATCTCAAATTCAACTAAGCCTTAGTGCCAAAAAAATTCTGAAATAATCTCTTATAGTATGGTATGGTTTTTATTGGGGCTGTTACAAATATAATTTTGTTTACAAAAGTCAAATAATGAAAAATAAGAATAGTGATAAAACCTATTCCTAACTATATGCTACATATCTATTTTATAAAATATATTAAATTAAATTAATCTAAAGTACAAATATATATATATATATATATATATATATATATATATATATATATATATATATATATATATATATATATATATATATATATATATATACATATAGAGAGAGAGTTTTCATTAAATACATAACTAAGTTTATTTTTTGTTTTTGTAACATTTAGTTGAATTAAATTCAAGAGAAAAGCTATATAAAAAAGTTTACTGTTGCGTTGAGTTATATTATTATGAAGCTTATGTTAAACATGAGTTATTTCATTTGTTAACGCCCCATATTAATCGTGCAACTGACTAAATATTATTATTATATTTTTGAGGTGAAACTTTTCAAAATTTAATCGAAGAACTGTTATCAGTATTTTTTGAAAGCATTCATTTGAAATAATGCATAAAAATGAGAAAACCTAAAAAACTGGCTGTTCACCATAATAGAAGACTTTGTAATTTAATATCAGAAAAAATATGATCCCATAAAATTGTTGAATTAAATTCATAGTTTCGAGCATCTTCAGACGGCAGGTGATCTGCTTCAAAATAATTCTTATTTCTATTACTGTTTTAAACGGTTAGTATTTCGAAAGGGCGACATACAATACTTATCGAATTTCCTGAAGATTATGAAAGAGATACTGTGATTTTGTTATAGTGAATTTCATAGTAGATTTTTCATGGTAAGTAAAACATTTCACTCATATAATTTATTATTATTTTTCCATCAATACTAGCTGTCATTGCTTCACATAATTGAAAACTGATAATTATCCTGAACAAGATAAGATATACTAATGATATACTATTGTTGTTTTATTAATTTCATTTATTAATGTCAGAAATCGAGTTATGTCTAGTGAAAAACCCATGTCCTTTAATTACATGTTGATATGATCAAGAAGATATTTAGGTCACCCCGTTCTTTCAATATTGAACAACCTGTTTACAAAAGGAAGTCTGGAATTCAGTTTCTACCTGCCAATGATGATGATAAGAGCTTCAAGAGATCTATCAAAAATATATCAAAGACTATAGAGTAAGTTCTAGTGATAGTTCAATAATAAACCTTATTTTTACTTTCATTAGTTATATCGTTATATGAAATTGATACAATTCTTATACATTTCCGAAAAAAATAGTGACTAAACCTTGAGCATTTTTCGAAGAGGTTCCAAGGTTTCAATGAATAGATAAAAATGTAGAAATTAAATACCTACATCGAGTGAATGTTGATTTTTTTAATGAGTTCTTGTTACTAACGATTCAGTTTAATCTTTTTGATGAAATTGTTCTTATTAGATTTTTTCAGTGCAGCATACTGCATACTTGACTCGGAGTGAATTGACATAGGTATTTCTCATTGTTCCCCAATGTATGGATAACAACCTATCGCGCCCTTTGCTAAAGATATTTATAACTAATAATTCACTGTTTAGATCAAAATTAAAGAATTCCGTAGCTAGAACAAATACTTCCTAACATGAAGATGTCTACTCTACGACAGTGAAGTATGCCCCCTTGGAAGATTGTTCGATAATTCTGAATTATTGAGG
>JARQZK010000890.1:87500-132893 GCA_030704885.1 Cynegetis impunctata | reverse complement strand
GGGTGTTGAAGTTTGAAAAAAATTTTATTTTTTTTAATATCTTCTAAACTACGAATGCTGTCAATATGAACATTGTTATAACTTCTTAAGTTCTATAAACTATTGTTGAAATTTCTTCCAAAACTATCAAGGAACGGAAAATAGAGGGGTTCCGTGACCTCCCTCAAATATATAGAAACCCACGGTACCCCTCTATTTTCCGTTCCTTGATAGTTTTGGAAGAGCTTTCAACAGTAGTTTATAGAACTTAAGAAGTTATAACAATTTTCTGGAGTTCATCTTGATAGCATTCGTAGTTCAGAAGATATTAAAAAAAATTAAATTTTTTTTTCAAACTTCACCACCCTGTATTTCGGCGAGGAAGCATTTGCGGACCTACATTCCTTGGAATTTTTTTCTTGAAATGTCTTGAAGAATAACACCTCGAAATTTTCTGACGTTATTCTGGAACACCCTGTATAAATATATATATATATATATATATATATATATATATATATATATATATATATATATATATATATATATATATATATATACAGGGTGATTCACGGTGGATGGCACATTAGACGTTTCTGGTGAACCATACGACGGATCACTTTGAAAATTCACTGGAGGGCATTGTCGGAAATTCTCTACCCAACTAAAATATTTTTCGTAATGCGGTGTTGCCACTTCTATTAGAAAATAGTAGCAACTTTGATTTTTCAAATGGAACATCCAGTATACAATATTATTTTTAGAATCTACAACAATTTCAAAATAAATTTTCATGATACTTTCCTATACCTATCCGTTTTCGAAATAAAAATTATTTTCATTTTTTTTTCTTCGGAAATCAAGACTTATTAAAACGATGATATCTTTGAGTTGGGAAATAATGTGATTACAAAATTTGGGTTAGAGTTTGGTGATACTTGAGGGCTTCCTACAATTCAGCCTAATCTGCGTTACTTCAATACAGGGCAGTAAAAAAATTCAGTTATTTTGTTTGCTTGAAAAAGTGACTGAAAGTGATTATTTCAAACGGAATGGCCTGTATATTATTGAAAATTCTAAAAGCTGCTGGAATTTGCTTTTTATCTATGTATTTCATACCTATAGCTAACTAGTCAGGTTTGGGACTTATAAGCATTGATTTGTGAAAATGTTCCTTGTACATGGTGTCCCTATTCGGTATTTGGTAAGCATGTCAAAATCACTATCTGACAGTAACTTTGTGACAGTCTACTAATAATATCGATATTTTTGACATTTCGGCAGTTGCAAACACCTTCAAGAACGATGGAACAAAACTATTCCAACGAAGTTCTTATGAATTTGTTTATTATTTTTGACGTGCGTTCGAGAGACAATTACAAAGTATTACCCAAACATTTGAAGGTTTGGATTCGAATGAAATCAGATTTGCCACGTCGAACATATTTTGAAACATTCCACATAATTATTTTCCTCTTTTATAATTTATCCATACGCATTGAAATTGTTCTGAATTCGTATAAATTTCTCAAGGTTATTGGCGGTAGATTCGACTATATTTTATTGAACTTTTTCATGTTCTGCTGATAATTTTATCAAACTGTCCAAAAATAATAAAAAAATTCATAGGAACTTCGTTTGAACAGTTTTCTTCCATCGTTTTTGAAAGTATCTGCAACTTCTGAGATGTCAAAAATATCAATACTATTAGTAGATTGTCACACGTCTATTAAGCTGGAAGAGCAAAGTCAGCAGAATCGTAAATCGATACATGGAACATTAAAGGCTCATTAAAGGCTAATTAAATGCCCGGAGAAAAAATTTTTGGCTCTGCGAATTTTCGCGAAAATGACTGTTCTGCTGGCTTTAACTTAAGCCAGCAGAACACGAGCTACAGAGTGACTAAAACGATGAAATAGCAATTTAAATTGCCCAGACATTTAAGGCTCATTAAAGGCTCTGCGAATACACCAGATGCGAACTTCAGGCTCAAGCGCTTTTTTTGCGAAAATGCGAAAAGTCACCGCCCGTGAGCGCGGTCGACCGAGCATGCTGGAAAAACGTTCAATTCGGTGAAAATAAGTGTTCCGAATGTGCAGTCGTGGTGCCAACATTCCAGGCTACTTGAATGTTGGAAGTGGAAATTTTGGGCTCTGCGAATTTTCGCGAAAATGACTGTTCTGCTGGCTTTAACTTAAGCCAGCAGAACACGAGCTAAAAAGTGACTAAAACGATAAAAAATTGCAATTTAAATTGCCCAGACATTAAAGGCTCATTTGAGGCTCTGCTAATTCGCCAGTTGCGAATTTTAGGCTCGAGCGCTTTTTTTGCGGTCTGCAGAGCATGCTGGAAAAACGTTAAATCCGGTGAAAATAAGTGTTCTGATAGTGCAGTCGTGGTACGAACATTTCAGGCCACGTGGGTGTTCGAAGTGGAAATTTTAGGCTCTGCGAATTTTCGCGAAAATGACTGTTCTGCTGGCGTTAACTTAAGCCAGCAGAACACGAGCTAAAAAGTGACTAAAACGACAAAAAATTGCAATTTAAATTGCCCAGACATTAAAGGCTCATTTAAGGCTCTGCTAATTCACCAGTTGCGAATTTCAGGCTCGAGCGCTTTTTTTGCGAAAATGCGAAAAGTCACCGCGCGTGAGCGCGGTCTACCGAGCATGCTGGAAAAACGTTAAATCCGGTGAAAATAAGTGTTCTGATAGTGCAGTCGTGGTACCACCATTCCAGGACACTTGAATGTTCGAAGTGGACATTTTTGGCGAAAATGACTGTTTCGCTGGCTTTAACTAAAGCCTGCTAAACACGAGCTGAAAAGTGACTAAAATTTTAGTTTTTGAGTGCATTTTCATAAAGATTAATTTTTTGCGTGTACTGCTAGCTTTAATTTAAGTGAGCATTACAAGAACAGATAAGACGCTGGTATAACGAAAACTGAAGATACATTACAAATGAAAAATGATTCTGTATTCAGAATCTGTACTATTTTTTTTCCTACGTATATAAGTTAAGATACACATATTTGTAGTGTATCAGGTGTATGAGTTTTTTTTTTCCGATGATACTGCAGGTACGTTATTATAATAACAATCATGATTGTTTTCATAATTGATATAATAATCATACAGATGCTAACTTATGTCCAATGTAAATTAAGAAAAACAAGTCGCAATATCTAAATCATCAAATGAGTTCAATACACGTTGCTATTTCTATTTCTACAAAGGTATTTTGATAAAATAATAAAATGAATTTGTAACAAGCCATGTGATTTTACAGTACATTGCAAAAAGTCATGCTATCATCCATACATGTGGTGAACTGCAGACAGTTCAATTATTTCTACTCAATCCAAGGTCATCATTCGCGGAGCCTAAAATTTCCACTTCGAACATCCAAGTGGCCTGAAATGTTCGCACCACGACTGCACTATCAGAACACTTATTTTCACCGGATTTAACGTTTTTCCAGCATGCTCGGCAGACGGTGACTTTTCGCATTTTCGCAAAAAAAGCGCTCGAGCCTGAAATTCGCAACTGGTGAATTAGCAGAGCCTCAAATGAGCCTTTAATGTCTGGGCAATTTAAATTGCAATTTTTTATCGTTTTAGTCACTTTTTAGCTCGTGTTCTGCTGGCTTAAGTTAAAGCCAGCAGAACAGTCATTTTCGCGAAAATTCGCAGAGCCTAGAATTTTTTCTCCGGGCATTTAATTAGCCTTTAATGAGCCTTTAATGTTCCATGTATCGATTTACGATTCTGCTGACTTTGCTCTTCCAGCTTAATAGACGTGATTGTCACAACGTTACTGTCAAATAGTGATCATGGCATGCTTACCAAATACCGAATGGGGACACACCATTTACAAGGAACATTTTTACAAGTAAATGCTAATAAGTCCGAAACCTGACTAGTAAGGTATAGAAATGATATACATAGATAGGAAGCAATTTCCAGCAGCTTTCCGAATTTTCAATAATATACAGGGCATTCCATTTGAAATTATCAACTTTCAGTCACTTTTTAAAGCAAACAAAATAATTTTTTTACCACCCTGTATTGAAGTAACGCAGATTATGCTAAAGTGTAGGAAGCCCTCAAGTTTCGCCAAACTCCAACTCAAATTTCGATATCACATTATTTCTCAACTCAAAGTTATCAGCATTTTAATAGGTCTTGATTTTCGAAGAAAAAAAATAAAAATCATTTTTATTTCGAAAACGGTAACAGATAGGCATAGGGAAATATCATGAAAAGTTATTGGGAAATTGTTGGAAATTCTAAAAATAATATCATATACAGAATGTTCAATTTGAAAATTCAAAGTTGGTACTACTTTTTAATAGTAGTGGCAACACCGCATTACCAAAATTTTTGTCCGACTATGCCCTCTAGTAAATTTTCAGAGTGATCCGTCATATGGTTCACCAGAAACGTCTAATGTGCCATCCACCGTGAATCACCCTGTACCTATATATATATATATATATATATATATATATATATATATATATATATATATATATATATATATATATATATATATATATATATATATATATATATATATATATATATATATATATATATATATATATATATATATATATATATATATATATATATATATATATATATATTTCTTGTTCACTGTTGGAAATTCCAAAAATTAAGCAGTACAGTATATACATTCTCTCAGGCACATAAGGAATTTAATTATATTTCGAATTTATGTCCTGTTTACCGCTCGGACGTATTCTTAAATTACATTAAGGACCAAATAGAATCGATTTCGTCGAGAAATGAAGAGGGGCAAATAAGTTTTGTCGATCGTTAATTTATTTTACTGGCACTAAATTTACGTTTAGGTTGCAATTTCCAGCAGTTTGAATATGCAAATTGGATTGTTACACTCTTAGAGGAAAATAAATAAATACACGAGACAACAAAGTTGATTGGTGTGCCGGGGACTTAATTGGAGGGATAGGGAAACTGACGATTCTACAATGGTATAAGTACGTAGCAGTGTCTTTGTCGGTTCAGATCTGGATTGCTACAGCCGAAAGTAATTGAATTTTGGAAAATCCAGAGAACGTAACGAACAATGAAAACAACAGGAAAGGAGATAAATGGATAAGAAGATAACTCACTACGAAGTGAAAACAAAGAAAAATAGGTACGAGTATAATGTTAATTCATATCAGATTCAACAACTGTAAACATCATGATATTCAATTGAAGTATTCCTAATTTGTAGCATTTCTAACTAGTGCAGTCAGGAAGACTAATTTTGTGGAAAGATGGCTAAACCATATATGTCAATTTTTGTTAGTTTTCAGGAGAGCAGTTCAAAGTTTCAAACTCAATTATAAATTTAAGGATAAAAGTATTTGTTAATGTTTTTTAGAAATTGTATGTAAAGCTGGAAGAAGTTTCAAGGTGTAAAGTATGAAGGTAGTTGGTTTTCCACATTCTGAAATACTTTTGATATTTTGATCATATATGGTTATGCCATCTTATGATTTAATTTTTTTACAAAAGTTACAACAAGATTTGTGAACCTAACGATAATTTAATTTTTTTTCAAAAGTACAAATGGCATTTTTATCTCTAAACATAACAATCTAGTCGTCAGAATCAGAATCTGAAGTATCACCACCTAATTCTTCATATTCGTTTGCATTGGAAGTGGTTGGTAAATTCTCATAAAAGGCATGGCAGTCTTTGTCAATGAGGTCTAGCATCGATAGAAGGTCCTTCTTTTTCTTCGGGTTGATGCCCAAGGGACCGCTGTACGAGCGAGAGACAGTCATGTTATCGAGTGATGGTCCGCCTCTTCTTTTTCCTCTTCTTAAATCAAGAATTAATAAATGGCGCTTCGTCGTCAAGGGTGTACTTGAACTGGATTGTTCCAAACTCCTTAGTATATCTTAGCCACTTGATCTTTAGCCAAGAAACGTTTTCACCGTCGATGTCGCTCGTTCGTTTCACTAAAAGATTACCTAGGAGCTTGGAAAATGCCAAAAAATCTTCTTGTCCGATGTCCACGACTGTAAATTTCGATTTTCCCCTAAGCGAGCGTACAAACTGGAACCAGTCTCGAGGCACCATTATTTTAAAATCATTCGAAATGTGTTTTTTGCACCTTTCAATTTAAGCGTGGTCACTGTCGCACTCAAGGCGTGTGTGCCCTGGCAAAAGAAATTTCTGATCAATTGTTTCAATACTTGAGTTCTTCTGAATGGCATATAGAAACATAACCGCCATATTGATATTGCGGTTTTGTCCTCCGCAAGTGTCAGAATATGTTGTGACGTGCTGAACGGTCTCTGATAAAGTCATTAATTTTTTGTAAAGACATGAAGCAATTTGGTCAGAACCTCTGCCTCCAATTACTTCGTACCACATGAAACAAACAGATGATTCAGTGGAGGAACAGTCACGGACAGTAAGATTGTACACAGACAGCAAACGTTTATAATAAACTATATTTGTGGATAAGTACGGGGCCGGCAGGACTTGTTGCAAATCAAAAACCAGCACCCTTTTTGTTTCATCGTCTTTAGCTGCCTCTTTGTCTTTTCTTTTGGTTTCATAAGCTTTATTAGCTTCTTCAAGGTGATTTTCTTGAAGTTGATTTAGTTTTTCTTTATCTGCTTCAGTGGTAGCACTCTTCTTTAGAGCCTTAAATTCGTCACATTTTCGACATGTATATAAGGCTGTTTGAAACGATATCCAGTGCTATTGAATACATCACGAAAAACATCGTATCCTGCAGATTTTAGGTTCCCTTTTTTTAATCGATTTTCTTCATACTCTTTGTGCATTTGACGTATGGTAAGGTGGCTTGGTAAAAATATCTGATTGGCGTTATCTCTTCTTGCGTAGTGACTTTCATGTCGTGGATATTGGTCAATAAATTCTCGAATTTCATTCCGTTCCTTTACCAACTTATTGGAGGGTACATGCTGTCCTCTCATATTGGTTTTTATGAATCCATCCTCTGATAATTTGAGTTTTTTAATGAGCAGATTCAGCTGGTTTGGCGTTATTCCGTGCAAATTGATGAAAAAACTTTTGCATACAACTATTTTTGGAGAACCTAGATGCACTGAGTAAGTAACAGTTATGGCTCGATCATGTTGCTTCCCTCCTTTCGTACCTCTACCCTTCATTTGATATTTGCATTTTGAAAGGGTCATTCGTTCACATAATACTTGCTTGCGCAGATTTGGAGATTCGCTGTTGAAACTAGACCAAATCATATTCTGTTGTTCAGGGGTGCAATTTTGAAAACAATTTTTTGTGCAGCACTTTGTTACGGGCTTAAATTCTTTAGCTGGGCACAAAACTCCTTTTCTATTTCTATAGGCAAGGCCTAAATCCTTTTTCTTAGTTTCCTCCTCACGTTTCCTTACACCTCTCTTTCTTTTCCTGCTGGTAGTTTCTATTACATGAGCACCATTATCAAGCTCTTCAGAACTATCAGAACTATCTGAACCCTTGTTTTCAGTTTCAGGGATGATATCTTTTGCGTCGTTTTGTGAAATATCTGAAATTAATTAAAAATTGTGTGAAATTAGGTGTTTTTATCATTTTATACAATCTAAAAACAAACCATTGGAAGCCTCTAAGTTGCTGGAACCACAAGTTTCAATTATTATTCTCGCTAGTCTGTTTGAGCCATCCTCTTCTGGGTGCCAGTCAGGATCTTTATCAGAATCATCTTGATCCAGGCCATATGTTAAATTTGATCCGTTATCATCATTCTATAAATATAACAGACATCCAAATAGATGAACCCACAAGCAAACATTTAAATTACCGTACTAAAAATGTTTAACTCTAATGTTAATAATAACTTACCAAGTCAAAGAGATCCACATCAAATATTGCGTTACTAGAAACTGGTATATCCTCTTTATTTATATCAAATATTTTCTCATCAGCGTTTGGTATTGGATTCAAACTAGAGTAAACTGTTTCCCGGTTAGAAAAGCTATTTTGAATATTGTCAAGGTCAATCATTTCAACTTTCGTTAATTCCGACAAAGTAGGCTTCGTAAGATGTGATATTTGTCCTGGATTTTCATCATTTAAGAACAGGTCTGATCTTTCGCCAGAGACAACTTCATTTATTATAATAATTTTTTTATTATCATTATTTTCGATTGGAGTTTTACAGCAGTGTAGAATTAGCATATTTCGAGAAATAAAGTTTCCACCGCACTTCTCACAAATCATATTTAATCACAAATCCTTAATAGCAAACACCGTTCAATAAAAACCACAATCAACACACACAGAATGTTTCATTTTCTCGTATATTCAAAAAGGAGGTTTCTAACCTGTACTAACACGCCTCAGGCCTTCCTCAAACGACCATATGCCGACAACTGGAAACAATTGGTAGGTGCAGAAAGCAAACAGATCAACATGTCGTTTTGGAATCCATTGAATCGTATAAAGAAAGAAGATGGCAAAACCAAATATGATTACATATAGGTAATGGCCATCTTAAAAGAAATTATAGTGTTGGGCTCATGGGAGGAAGTGAAAACATATATGCCTGCATATTTAGTTTTGCCATCTTTGAAATGAACGCATATCAGCATGAATGGTGATGTCAATATACAATATATCAACATATAGTTTATTGTCACCTTCTTAAACAAACTGCAGTCATCGATTTATAAGGAGACAATAATAGGTATAAGGCATATATGGTATTGCCAACGTAAGTCGTCGCTTTTTTCAATATATTTGTTTTTGACACTTTTCAATTAGACAACACAGAAATATATGTAGCATACCTTATTTTGCCATCTTCTAGATCTCATTACGACAATCATATAGGTGTAAAAATCTCAAAACGGTAAAATTTTGACATATATGCTTTTGCCATCTTACCACAGAATTATCTTCGTAAGTTCATTTCTTTTTTCATGAAGATTCATTTGTAATACTTTGAAGCAGACGTTATTATTCCGGAAGAAATCTTTCCTAAAAAAGAAAACCATCCAACTGGAATTTACCTACTTCCCAGATAGTTGCAGGAAATATGTTCTAATTTCCATTTAATCAATTGAAACCTCCAAAAGGGGCACTTTCACTTATATTGACTCAATTCACGAATCAAATTTCAACCATGTAACTCAATCAGCAGAAGTTGTGGAATTGCGCAAATACTCAAAAACCAGGAAAAATGAGAAATTTCTACGTTAAAATGGCGGCGGTCCTTTCAAAAATTTTTACCGCTAACTTATTCCAAGTACAAGCTCAATTTGGAGGAGATTTCGGGGTTTAAAATCTTTTAAAAATAAACGCAATATGTCGGATATACAAAAATTAATGTATTCAAATATTTTATTGCTGCTATCAAATTTGAAAACATAAACAAGGCATTAACACTATTTCTTTATTGTGATATGTCAGTTATTAGCTGAACTATGTACTCATATTTCTTCTTCTATAAAACTTAAATAATAAAAGATGTATTAGGTAGACGCTGATTTGGGAACTTCCAGCGATGCAAAAATATTCAAATCGAAAGATATTTTAAGCGAGAAATGAGAGTTTCTCAGTCAAAATATGTTTTCCCTTCTCAGCGGTTTTTTTTGTAAGAGTTCTGACAAGAAAGAACTGTATCACATACGGATAGGTTCGAAAACTACTCTTTGCACACGAGCTAGAAAAGCAGAGCGCCAGCAAAAAGGTTTTCAAATGAGTTTTTTACGATACTTTTTATTCGACTGCAGATAGTAACCACACACATCTTATTTCTGCAGAATATGACATTTTCTTCAACAAACTTTGAAAACAACAGCATCCAATTAACAATACAATAGAGCCGTGACGCTTGCTATGGAAATCAGCCAGCTTGAAACATTGCAGAATTTTTACGTTGTTAGGAGGATAACAAAAAAAATCACAGTGAACCAGATGTAAATGCGCAAAGTTAAGTTATCCGTGCGTAAATTGTTTTGCACAAGCCGTGTGCAAAGTACCGCTTTCGGAGAGAGTTTTCCATGCGCAGAACCTGATTTTCTGAGGCAGTCGTATAAAAATTTATGCAATGTTTTATTTACCTGACCTTTCCAGCAGTGGGATATTTCTTACTTTTTGAGGTATATTTTTACTCCAAATGATTGAGTCAGGTAAGCTGTATGCAGTCGGTCGACAGCCCTATAGGTCCCCTTCTTAATCCATTCATAATCACGAAACTACCTGACTAGGAGTATAGTTCAGTATAGAATCTCCTACTTAATTAATTTAATTATATACATCACTGTATTTACCTTCTCTATCTAATTTATGGCATACATCTTTATTGTTTTTGAATGTATATGAGAAATCTGTACAGTTAGCACTGCATCCGCAGAAGCTGAAGTCTTACCGAAAATAACTTCATGAGTATACATATATTATAAAAGATGTTATAAACTTTATTTAGATTTTTCAGTTTCGTTGTATTGTTGCAATTGAGCAGCTAACTTTTCGAAATCAGTGTCGAGTTATCATATTTTTCAATTTTTAAATATAATGAGTTCTGGTTTTCCCGATATACCAGACCGCCATGTTTTATTCAATGGGGTTTTGTTATTTTCGTTACTTTCTATTGAAACCTTTGGTAGTCCGTTTTCTAAAAGACTATTCGAATATAATTAATTCGTGTCGTTGCCTGAAACCGATGAAAAGAGCCTGAGCTCAATAACAAACAACATTGAAAAGAACAACGACAAGCACCCTCAGGGGAGCAAGCGGGCTTATCCACCGTCGCAATAGGTAGTTAGCCATCCTGACCTTTTAACTGTAATCGAATTCACGATTTCTTTATTAGAAATGTTGATTGTACCGATCGAAAACTGATCAAGCTATTACTGACTCGGGAATGCGTTATACGGCGCCAACGATTGGGAAAGTAAATAAAAAACGCACCAACTCGGCATACAAATTCGGAAAATTCTTAGTTTTTCTCGGAGTTCTTTTATTTTTTTTCTTCTTTTATTGGCGGGGGTAACTTCGAACGCTTGAGTTTTCTCTGAAATAGTCGATAACTTCATGAGAGATGCCACCTTTTCCTTTGTGAATTATTTATTAAGTTCTGCTTTGAGTAATGGACTTTTCAGTTTTTATTTCGCCGAGTTTTTTATATGAGGATCCAAGTTTAATATCTTATGAGGGAATGTATAGACATTCTCTGATATTGGGTGATGATTTGTATTGCGAAACTAGATGGAATTGGATCTGAAAATCTGCACGTGTTCTTATGAAAATTAGATATTTCTGAGTCTACAGGGATAGATTTCCTTTATTCTATATATAGCTGTTTTTTTCATATGAGCCTAACTCTGAAATATTTTTGCAGTGTGATAGAATAGTTCAATATCGATTTCCTGAAAGATTTTACTTAAAGATATTTCAATTTCAATATGTTGAAGTGTTACTTCTATGTTGAAATTGGACCATCGGGTATGAGGAGAGGAATATCAAAAATGTATACCTACTGCTAAAAAGCTATTCCTTAACATACTCAATTCACTCACAAAATTCCAAATCTCTATCTCAGATTATGGGGAGGGTTGGTGGTGCAAAAATCCCTTAAAAATATTTTTTTAGCTCCATATACCATTCAAGATGCCCTAGGAGATATTAATCTCCAGGTCACTACCTTCCCCAATGTTTTTCGTTTTTAGAACACAAAACTAAAACTACATAATCAATTGCCAAACCATTAGATTTTGGAATTTGTTTTGTGTGTCAGGTCTCCATGTTTCTCGAAATGTTCTTTTATTTCGTGTTTTTTGAATATTAAAAACCTTCGATTTTACATTACACCTCTCTTCGAGTTTCCCGACACTTAGATTATATTGTTTACTAGCTGAAAAAATCCATTAATTTCAACCTGGATAGTTAAACGCTTAGCAAGGAATGCAATATATTTTGTGGGCAGTTTCATGGTTTGCAGTAAATGACCATACATTTTTGCGACAATAACACTGTGTCGTCCAGTCTGTCCGAAATTAAGAGGTAAATTTCATTACATAATGTCTGACTACATACTGTCTATGTCCATTAATTATATTGGAAGTTCTTCACTAAGAGGTATCCATATTAAGAAAATATTATTGTAAAATTTCGTATAACTAAAATCATCCGCTACTTATATGTAAAAATGAGGGTTTTACAATATATATATATATATATATATATATATATATATATATATATATATATATATATATATACATATATATATATAATATATATATATATATATATATATATATATATATATATATATATATATATATATATATATATATATATATATATATATATATATATATATATATATATATATATATATATATATATATATATATATATATATATATATATATATATATATATATATATATATATATATATATATATATATATATATAAAATATATATATATATATATATATATATATATAATATATATATATATATATATATATATATATATATATATATATATATATATATATTATTTATTTGAATTGTTGCTGCCTGTGAACTATTTTTAACTTTTTGATAATTATTAGCAATAACCTTGGTGAATCTCAAAAAACTCGATTTTATTAAAATGTTGACGTTTCGCCACGACATTCGTGGCTTTTTCAAAACTTTTGCCAAATTGAAATTTCTTTGACATTTATTGATTTGAAAAAATTTTTGAATAGTTCAAAAAGACTACTATGTTTCATCACTGTGTCCGTTCTCTGTTATTTATTACGTGCTATTCAGTCCAATATTAACATTCAATCTGTTATTATTAGATGGTAAGGGAAACCACAGAAACCTTTACCCACGAAATGTTCGAAATAGTTTCAAATTATTTTGATTTTGAAAAGTCAAAGAATAGGGTACTATTTATCTTATTTCCAAAAATTTTTTATTACGGCTGTAGCCGTCTTCAGTATAAATTTTGATGAAACATAGTAGTATTTTTTAACTATTCAAAAATTTTTTCAAATCAATAAATGTCAAAGAAATTTCAATTTTTCAAAAGTTTTGAAAAAGCCACGAATGTCGTAGCGAAACGTCAACTTTTCAATAAAATTGAGTTTTTTGAGATTCACCTAGCCTGTCATTGCTAATAATTATCAAAAAATTTTATATATATATATATATATATATATATATATATATATATATATATATATATATATATATATAAATATATATATATATTTATATATAAATATATATAAAACCATTATACAAGAACTCAACGTTTGAAATATATCATGACTAAAATCATATATGCAAACAAAATTATAACACGTCTAATCTGTATTCAAAAACATTACCACATCTCTAAAAACCTCATCATTTAACCATCTGTTCTCATATTTTCCACGACTTATTTGAATCACACCACAAAAGGTTACAATATAATGCACTAAGTTTTCTCACATCACTCTGTTCATCCATTATTTCATCATATATATATAAAGCCTCCCTATAAAGACGTTCAGAACCGTCGTTAAACTGTAGGTCCCTTCTATTCGTGTATCACTGCATCACGCAAAACACGAATAGTTGTAGAGAGGTTGCCTACGCCCGAAACCGGAAACGGCACCGGAAGGAGAAGAATATTTGTAAATATATATATATATATATATATATATATATATATATATATATATATATATATATATATATATATATATATTATTTATTCGAATTGTTGTTGCCTGTGATCTATTTTTAATCTCTTGATAATTATTAGCAATAACAGGCTGGTTGAATCTTAAAAAACTCGATTTTATTAAAGAGTTGACGTTTCACTTCGATATTCGTAATTGAAATTTCTTTGACATTTATTGATGTGAAAAAATTGAAAAAATAAGGCTGCTTTGTCTTGCTAGTTATTTATTATATGCTATTCAGTCTAATATTAACATTCAAAAATGTTATCATTAGATGGTAAGGGAAACCAAAGAAAACTTTACCTACGTAATGTTTGAAAATAAAAATAATAGGGTATTATTTATCTAACAACAAAGAAATGAGGCATGGGAAAACATTAAAGATGTGGAGTAAAATTATCGGTATATGCTTCCATATAAACGTACTATACCGATAATTTTACTCCACATCTTTAATGTTTTCCCATGACTCATTTCTTTGTTGTTAGATAAATAATACCCTATTATTTTTATTTTCAAACATTACGTAGGTAAAGTTTTCTTTGGTTTCCCTTACCATCTAATGATAACATTTTTGAATGTTAATATTAGACTGAATAGCATATAATAAATAACTAGCAAGACAAAGCAGCCTTATTTTTTCAATTTTTTCACATCAATAAATGTCAAAGAAATTTCAATTACGAATATCGAAGTGAAACGTCAACTCTTTAATAAAATCGAGTTTTTTAAGATTCAACCAGCCTGTTATTGGTAATAATTATCAAGAGATTATATATATATATATATATATATATATATATATATATATATATATATATATATATATATATATATATATATATATATATATATATATATATACGTCAATATTTCACTATATTTCATTGCTTCATGAGTTTCTATAAATAATAAAAAGCACAGTCACAGTAACAAGTTAAATTTTTTTTAAAACAATATATACTCACTTAAAATCTCCTATGAAAGGCAGAAATGAAAGGTGCATACACTCACGCATATTGCTTGACACAATCTATAAGTTTGCTTACTAAAATTGTGGTAATTATTTTCAAATTCGTTCACTTTATTCAAGGAATAATATAAATGTTGTTAGAGCTGCCAGAACACTGCACTGACAGATGACTATCGAAATTTATGTTAAGTAATGGTAACTTTTATCTGCAAACTTTTTCAATGATAGGTAAATAGAAATCAGACAGATTGACCAACATCAAATATTGTAACATCTATTGGTGTTATTCGGCAACTGGAAACACACACAAAAGGAAACGCACGTGTTTCATTCCTCCCTGAAGTATGTGTCAGGGAAGCGGGCAGCTTGAGTTTGGGATTGACTCCTTCAGCCAGATCGGAGGATACACTTGTATGTACAACTGCATTGAGGATAGGTGAGACGGGATATTTATGGAACATAGGAAGTGTGGGTAGGGTTCAGAGAATTAATACTGGCCTAGCATTCGCCTTGTAAGTTTGCAAACAGTGACTTACATTACCATGAGGAAACCTCTGAAGAAAGCTCATAATACCTAACATACTCGACTAACTAGCTTGGTATGTCGGCAACTGATTTAAATATTAAATATATACAAAAATCAATTCGATTTTTTCGCAGTCTACATGTGGATTAACCCGTTCTATACATTATTACATAAAAAATTTTTCTGCTGTGGCCGTTTTCTGTTATTTATTACGTGCTATTCAGTCCAATATTAACATTCAAATCTGTTATTATTAGATGGAAAGTGAAACCACAGAAACCTTTACCCACGTAATGTTCGAAATAGGTTCATATCAATCAAATGATTATTTTTTTCAAAAATCAAAGAATAGAGTACTATTTATCTTATTTTCAAAAATTTTTTTACGGCTGTGGCCGTCTTTAGGCACTAGTTACGTGTTATTCAGTCCAATATCGAACAGTCATGTCTGTTGATATTAGATGGAAAGAGAACCACAGAAACCTTCACCCACGTAATGTACAAAATAGGTTTAAAATATTTGATTGTTGGATTTGTCATTAAAAAGACACTGCTTGTAATTTTAAAGACAAATCTAATTGAAAATAAGGTAAATAGTACCCTATTCTTTGATTTTTGAAAAAAATTATCATTTGAACCTATTTCGAACATTACGTGGGTAAAGGTTTCTGTGGTTTCCCTTACCATCTAATAATAACAGATTTGAATGTTAATATTGTATTGAAAAGCACGTAATAAATAACAGAGAACGGCCACAGCCGAAAAAATTTTGATGAAACATAGTAGTCTTCTTAAAACTATTCAAATTTTTTCAAATCAATAAATGTCGAACAAATTTCAATGTTTCAAAAGTTTTGAAAAAGCCACGAATGTCGTGGCGAAACGTAAACTTTTGAATAAAATCCAGTTTTTCTGAGATTCACTAAGCCTGTTATTGCTAATAATTATCAAAAAGTTAAAAATAGTTCACAGGCAACAACAATTCAAATAAATAATTATATATATATATATATATATATATATATATATATATATATATATATATATATATATATATATATATATATATATATATATATATATATATATATATATATATATATATATATATATATATATATATATATATATATATATATATATATATATATATATATATATATATATATATATATATATATATATATATATATATATATATATATATATATATATATATATATATATATATATAATATATATATATATATATATATATATATATATATATATATATATATATATATATATATATATATATATATAATATATATATATATATATATATATATATATATATATATATATATATATATATATATATATATATATATATATATATATATATATATATATATATATATATATATATATATATATATATATATATATATATATATATATATATATATATATATATATATATATATATATATATATATATATATATATATATATATATATATATATATATATATATATATATATATATATATATATATATATATATATATATATATATTATATATATATATATATATATATATATATATATATATATATATATAAATATATATATATATATATATATATATATATATATATATATATATATATATAAATATATATATATATATATATATATATATATATATATATATATTATATATATATATATATATATATATATATATATATATATATATATATATATATATATATATATATATATATATATATATATATATATATATATATATATATATATATAAATATATATATATATATGACATCAGAAAAACCTCAAAATTCGTGGTCCAGTGGCTACCAAGCGGATTCAAAAACCAGTCCCGAATGTCACGATCGAATTTGGAATGCAATTATCTAATATTTTCGAGAAAGGTACAGATAAAAACTGAAAATATCTCCATTCCAGTTAATATGACGAAGGTCTGTATGTATTCCAGTCAATATTCAAAATATTTAAATTATCATTGAGACTATCTGTTAGTTATCCCACCGAAATATTGAATCACTATGAGTAATCATACATTTTACCTCAATTCTATGAAATATTCTGTATGAATACTAACCCTAACTTGTTTCAATCTTGAATAAGAATTATATTTGTTATGACACAATCACAAGAAAATGATACGTCATGCGTTTAAATACTGTGCTATAGATCGGTGCAATTCAATATTTGAATTCTACAACATATTCATATGGAAATTCCATCCAAAATAGTTCAATTCTAAATAGAAATATCTAGTATAACGATGCTTGAAAATACGGAAAAAATTCCGTCCAAATTTCACTTCAGAATTAACGTGCGACGTTCACAAAACATAATAATGCCATTGTAACCCATGCAATTCATTACGGGATGCTCTTTACGATGCTTGAAACTGAATTATGTCGCGAATTTATGGCTAAAAATCTCACTAGGACTACGCCAAATTTAAAAAGTTTCCACGGAATAACTGCAGTTTGGAAATATAGCAGCACCCCACGAGCGTAGAATGTGAAACTTAATTACAAATTTACATAATTATCAAAACTAATTCCGTGATGAAGTTTTCATCCCAACAACAATATTTATAAATCAGCGATTTTCGCTCCAGAATTTTCTCTAGAGAATTTTCGCCCTATAATAAACCTCACGTTGAAAATTTGCATTCTTCAATTTTATCTTATTCTGCTAGAAGGCGTTAACGATTTGGTTATCATTGAAGTAACAAATAGAATGTAAATAACGATTTAGCAATTCAATGTATCATTTACATTTATTATAGCATCGTATAAATCGATGAAAATTTCGATTATTTTTCGTATCAGAAATTGTGAATTCATTATGGCAAAAATGAAAGATCAGTTGAAAATGTGTTATTTTTTATTATGAAAGTATTTACGATTATGATATGTCTTAGTTTAATAGATTATAAATTTTTCTAACTACTTATACATGAACGTTTATGGAGGCATTAAGGTTGAGCCACACATTTCCGTCACACGGCCGCATGACGGCCGTACTACGAGCGCAAGAACTAAAAAACAATGTAGTACTCTTTCTTCGTCGTAGTATACTCGTAAAATAGATATAAAGAAAAAACTGTCCTCTCCCTGTTGATATTTCTTCTCATAAGAAAAAACTACTGGGATGAAAATGGGGGAACTGAGGGTGGATCCATTGGAACTTTGAACGTCATTCATTCGAAAGCACCCTGATTGAGAGCGATTTAGGTTTTTAATTGTGTTGGTGTCATAGGAATATAATATGGTCGGTGTCCTGCAGTGAACTCTATCTAAAATTGAGTTCACTGGTATCCTGTAATACAACATCTCCTTCGAAAAACGTGCCATATCAGAATCCCAGACCGGATGACCGTATTGTTCTCGAGTCTATAATCAATCTGCATTGCGAAAACTCTCATACGCAATATCTATTCACCAGAGATTTCTATCTATCTTAAACCAAACTCTCCTACTAGCTCTGTTACTTCAGCGATCAACCTCGGAATGAAAGATAATAAGCTGAATTTTTGTATATACCTTTATTTTGGCGTTCTAAAAGTTCAATTTTCTCATATAATCTCGTGTCTGCGTCGTGAGATATTCATGGTCAAATGTCAAAAGAAAAACAGTTTTTCACGATTGCCTCGGTTTCTATTACTGCAATCATGTTTACATTTATTACAAAAATTATAAAACATAATTTTTGCGAAAAATTTTATTTAAAACATTTATTTTTGTTTGAAATAAAATTTGTTCTCTAGTTTATAATCAATACTTTCTAGACTTATGTTTTGTAGGGTTCCAAAGGCGTAATAAAGTTTATGATACACCGGATTGGATACAATAGTAAGAACGACAGATGCACAACACAAAACCTGTCTTTATTCGAATTGCCGAACTTGAGGATTGAAAATTGAACAGTAAAAAAATTTTCAATACTATCGATTTTTCTAGGGTGAACAGAAAAATTGCCTACCCACTAGCTACGCTCTAGTCTCCATTTCTACTATATGCCGAGAATCCATCAGACAACGCACCGTGTCCGTCAAAAATAAAACATAAACTATCCCGCACGGACTCGGTGCGGACATGATGCTGGCTCGGTGCGGACATGTGTGCGTGTGGCTCAAGCTTTATTCGAAACAAGGGTTCTGGGGCTCTGAGCCCCACTTTGAACATTGATGTTGTGTCGCGAATACCCCCACCACCACCTCCATATATAGTATTGCCAGACGTTCAACAATTCTCATAATTGTACAATAGTTGTGTGTTCAAGTAAAATGTAGAAAAAAATGTGAAAAATATTTATATATTAGCACAAAATTTAATCAATGACGCCTTTCTTCAAGTTATTTTACCCGTCTCAGGAGGAAAGAGGTCATTTTATATTTGAGATAATTTCATGCTGACAAGAATAAATATGAATTCCTTAACTTTTTTAATCATTTATATATATATATATATATATATATATATATATATATATATATATATATATATATATATATATATATATATATATATATATATATATATATATATATATATATATATATATATACATATACATATACATCAAATCATGAAAAATGTACAAGTTGACCATGGTCAATCTAATATACCTATCACATAAAGTGAACAAGGATAATTCTTCAATAATTTAAAAAATTATTATAGAATTTCCAAGGGACCTGGTTATATGTATTCCGCGATGCGAAATCTACATTGACAATCCATAGGTGAATTATAAAAAAAGTCAAGACACCCTGACTCAAAATCTGCATACAGCTGTTTCGATCTTATTAGATCTCATCAGTAAAGCTTATTTGACTCGGAGTGAATAAACAAATTTGTAGTTGGTCCCCAATAAAAATCGTTGTCACTTGCATACTAGAAATTTCATGTCAGGAAGTATGTATTCTTGCGACGGAATTCTGAATCTTCGATCTAAGAGATGAATTATAGGTTTCCAATATCCTTGGTGTGGCTCCGTAGTTCAGTGGTCAGTGCGTTGGGCTACTGAACAGAAGGTCGCTGGATCGAATCCCGGCCTGAACAACGAATTTATGCGGAGCCACCTCTCGGAAGGCAATGGCAAACCACCGAGCAGTATTCTGCCTAGTAAAGCCTCTCTGTAAAGACGTTCGGAACCGTCGTAAAACTGTAGGTCCCTTCTATTCGTGTATCGCTGTATCACGCACAGCACGAGTAGTTGTAGAGAGGTCACCACGCCCTAAACCGGGTACGGCACCACAAGAAGAATATCCTTGGTAGAGAGTGGTATGGGTTGTTATCCAGATATTAGTCCATAATTCACCGTTGGATTGTGTATGTAGATTTTATGTCACGTAATGCATAAAGGTAACCAGCTGCTTTGAAAAGTTGTTTATTTTTTGAATATCTCTTGATCAATTTATGTAATATTATGTAGATATATATATATATATATATATATATATATATATATATATATATATATATATATATATATATATATATATATATATATATATATATATATATATATATATATATATATATATATATATATATATATATATATATATATATATATATATATATATATATATATATATATATATATATATATATATATATATATATATATATATATATATATATATATATATATATATATATATATATATATATATATATATATATATATATATATATATATATAGTGTAAAAAAAAACGGCAGAAATATATTCGACACCAAGCGTATTACATGTAAATTTATCACAAAAAGGCTAAAAAGAATGAATCATAGCTATAAGAAACCAATCTACTCTTTCGTTTTCACCTGCTAGTGACATATCGTAAATACATGGTAATCGTGAACCGCAACATCTGTATGCAGAGTCTTTTTTATTTGTATCATTAGCTTGTATTGGTTAAAATATGATATAAACAATTGTGTATGATTTTTGATATATTTCTTCACAAATATTTTTGTTCATGTCATGAAAAGCATTTGAGCATGCATTGTGTGGTTTTATAGCTCTTTAATTATTATTTATTATTACATATTATCAATTTACTCTCACAGCAATTATTCTGCTAAAATCATTAATTAAATGCAAATGTATTCGTAAATCATCAAACTGAAATTCTCAGTTCAAAAACATCCAGTTTGAAATAAATTCCAACTACAGAACTCGGTGAAAAGTTCCTTGGGGTATTCAAAATTCGGAATTACTTTCAATAATTTCCGCTTCTAACCGTCATTCATTATATTGAAAGCTAAGTATAAAGAAAATTTCATTCTCCCCGAAAAACGTCGATCTACTTGGCAACCAAACCGACTATATTATGGAAAATCGATAGCCGGCTGTCACATTTGAATATTCGAGGTGAAAAAAAATGACAGTCCACTTCTGGTTGGCGCTCCATTATAAATTGAAATAAAGCGTGCAACTGCCGTAATGCCATCCCCGCAGTAGCAGAGATTACGAATAAAAACTCCGTCGGAGATGAAAAAGACAATGTAATTACTCAATGCCACGGCAATGCTAAGCCGCGCTGTGTCTTATGTTAATCTGGCGTAATCCTATCGTTTCGATGGCCCAGCGACACTACTGCTAGCCCACGTCGATTCTGAGCAGGATCGGACTCTAACAATACTGTGTAACTAGCTCCTTTTGTTACATTGAATCAATTGCAAATAAACATAGAACGAACATAGTTCACATAATATGACCTCTATGTCCTAGGCCATAAACCTGTTGAACACTTCAAGCATAAACTTTGCATTTAATTCACCCTCAAATACACTTTTACAGCTAACCCAACTCAAAAAACTTAAACATTTCACTTACCTATAAAGTTTGAAATTATGGCAAGAATTAATGAAAATTTTATATCCTTTTGTACGTTCAAGAATATGAAATCTGTGAAATATTCACGTATAGAGGAATTGTGCTTAAGATGAAATACTTTTTATTTTGAGGCAAGTATTTGAAAACTGAGAGGTAATATACAATAAATTAAATGTAGCACGTTGAAAACGTTCATTAAAAAAGCACAAAAATAAATCCTGACACTACAAAAAATGAAATAATTGAAATATATTAAAAAAATTGTGTCCGTGTGGGTGAGACGACACACACACAGTCTAACTTGACATATCCAATTAGCGGTGCACAATTCACATTTGAACAGCTCAGTTCTTGGTGCAATGCCAGCACATAGAGTATGTCACCACATCTTACATAATTGTCAACATACCCAGTGCTCTCCTCACTATTATTACTTTACTATACTACTATATAAATCATTGCAATAGAGACATGCAGCATTGGACTCATCATCTTCATCATCAGATGCTGCATGAAATCTCCTTCAGGTTCGGCATCAAAATCATCCTAAAGGATAACGTGCATCACCTGCTTTCAAGCTCTAAGGCTCTATTCTATTCGAATCTATTAGACAGTCCTGCAATTTTTTCAAATTCATATGCCAATTTTCTGACATCAGTGGTGCGAAGATCTAAAAAATCTTCATTCAAAATGAAGTATATGGTCCACTAACTGTTGTTTCACTTCTGCTCCATAACTAGGCATGGAACGACGAAGATTTACAGAAATATTCGCATAGTGACGACGAAGCGTGGCCTGCGGCACGTTGAATGTTTCAGAGGCCTTAAGCCTCCCTATCTTGTTTTCTTTGGCGCTTTCAATGACCTTCGCTATATCTTCTTTTGACTACGAATGATACGTGGATTTGCGTTGATAATTGCCAGGCATTCTGAAAAAATTTATATATGAGAAAATCCTCAATGATTAGTTTTGATTTTGCTGATTTCTTCCGTGAGTTTAAGCTAGTACTGGTTAGTACTAGTAAATCCAAAATATCTCACAACTATCCTGAAAGTACCGTTGAGAAAAAGGTGACATTTGTGAAAAATTTTTCATCATAACATTCTACAAATAATGATCAAAATATAGTGGGAATACATATAAGAGCTGTTACGGGTCTGTGTTCTACCTATTTTCTACCCTCTCATCTCATTATTCTGAACTCAACGACTTAAAAAACGACGTTTCATGCCCCAGGTTACTACTTTGGACTGTTCTTATTATTTTTCTGAATGTTGAAGCGTACTGAAAAAATAATATTGCCATCACTCGCTGAGAATATGTTGAGGAAATTATTGTACAAGTACAATGTAAAAAAATATCATGGAGAATATTGTGTTGTATTAACTCCGTATATTCGGAGGTATTGCTTTTCCACTGCTCAGTTTTTCAGTGTATATTTTGGAAAATTGATGACAGTACTAGATGCAATATCGGAATCATATGCAAAAGCAGATTATCTTGACCAACACATTTTTATTAAACCTATGGGTTGCCAAGTGATACTAAGGGGGTCGCGGTAAAGAGCCAGATAAATGCAAAAGTTAAAGGTCATATAATGCAATAGACATACAACATTTACTCTAAGTAGACTCTGCATGTTCATTCTTTATAGATATTGTCAAATCAAGGTTGTATTTTTAAGACTTAACAATCGCATCATTTCTAATAGACTATCAGAGAACTAAAGTATAAACTTTAAAATAAAAACACTTGGCTTATGTTTCACAATATAAAAAATATTTAGATACTGTATTTAGCAGTAATAAAAAGTCGACATGTTTCGAGCTATGAACTCATTATCAAGACTGACTACAGGAGAGTATTGCATCGTAATTTATAAAACAGACAAAAGCAAAGGTGAGACCTGAAAATCAATTTGTTCATTTACAAGGGGTAATTGACTATTATGGGCGGAACTTATTTCGAGAATTTCGAGAAGGTCAAGACGTTTACCCTTGTTACCTGAATGTATTTTTCGATAGTCTGTTACAAATTTTGCTACTCAAATTAGGCACATAATTTATTGGGAAGTATTTTTGTTCTTCATTAATAGTTTGCGTGGGGTATATTGAATGCAACAGATACTTTCTTCGTTTTTTCCCAATGAGCTTGTCGATAAGACTTTAATTGTAACCGTTATTGATGGCTAATAATTTAATTGTATTAACTTCAGTTTGAAAATTTGTTTCCGATAATGGAATCGTGAACAACCTATGTATGAACGAATGAAAAGCACTGAGTTTTATTTTAATGTGTTGGTTACTGTCGCTGTGAATTAAAGTATCTGTGAAGGTTGGTTTTCTATAAATGTTGAAAGTAAGAGAATTCAAATTCCTAGCAATCTGAACGTCTAAGAAATTCAAGGTACCGTTTTCGTTTTCTTCTTCTTTGGTAAATTGAATCGAGTTGTAGAAAGTATTTATATATTTAAGGAAATTATCTAACTGCCTATCTGTACCGGTCCAAATACAAAAAATATCATCCACATAACGTCTCCATAATAAAACGTTAGTAATTAAATTATTATCAGTATTGAAAATTCATGAAAATTTCACTCAACAAAGGCGATAACGGTGATCCCATGGGCAATCCGTCTTCTTGTTTGTATATTATATTATTAAATTTGAAATAACTCTGTTTCAAACATAAGTTTAAGGCAGACATTGTTTCGTTGACTGCTTGAGTTGTTAAATTTGGGTTCATCTCTAGATATCGCTTAACAATATTTTTCCTTCCACGCCAACTCAAGAAGTTAAAAATATTGTTAAGCGATATCTAGAGATGAACCCAAATTTAACAACTCAAGCAGTCAACGAAACAATGTCTGCCTTAAACTTATGTTTGAAACAGAGTTATTTCAAATTTAATAATATAATATACAAACAAGAAGACGGATTGCCCATGGGATCACCGTTATCGCCTTTGTTGAGTGAAATTTTCATGAATAACTTAGAAGAAAAAATTTTCAATACTGATAATAATTTAATTACTAACGTTTTATTATGGAGACGTTATGTGGATGATATTTTTTGTATTTGGACCGGTACAGATAGGCAGTTAGATAATTTCCTTAAATATATAAATACTTTCTACAACTCGATTCAATTTACAAAAGAAGTAGAAAACGAAAACGGTACCTTGAATTTCTTAGACGTTCAGATTGCTAGGAATTTGAATTCTCTTACTTTCAACATTTATAGAAAACCAACTTTCACAGATACTTTAATTCACAGCGACAGTAACCAACACATTAAAATAAAACTCAGTGCTTTTCATTCGTTCATACATAGGTTGTTCACGATTCCATTATCGGAAACAAATTTTCAAACTGAAGTTAATACAATTAAATTATTAGCCATCAATAACGGTTACAATTAAAGTCTTATCGACAAGCTCATTGGGGAAAAAACGAAGAAAGTATCTGTTGCATTCAAAATACCCCACGCAAACTATTAATGAAGAACAAAAATACTTCCCAATAAATTATGTGCCTAATTTGAGTAGCAAAATTTGTAACAGACTATCGAAAAATAACGTTAAAACAATTTGTACAAATAAAAGAAACTTGAAGTCATTCTTGGTCAATAATAAAGAAAAATCTAACATCGGAGAAAACAGTGGTATTTACAAAATATTTTGCGACGAATGTCCTGCTTTCTATATTGGACAGACAGGAAGGAATATGAATATTCGTGTTGAAGAACATAAAAATTCAATTTTACAAAACAAAAATACCACTGGCTTCTCTGAACATTGTATAAAATTCAATCACTTCCTGGATTTCAACAAAACCAAATTGTTACATTCAGGTAACAAGGGTAAACGTCTTGACCTTCTCGAAATTCTCGAAATAAGTTCCGCCCATAATAGTCAATTACCCCTTGTAAATGAACAAATTGATTTTCAGGTATCACCTTTGCTTTTGTCTGTTTTATAAATTACGATGCAATACTCTCCTGTAGTCAGTCTTGATAATGAGTTCATAGCTCGAAACATGTCGACTTTTTATTACTGCTAAATACAGTATCTAAATATTTTTTATATTGTGAAACATAAGCCAAGTGTTTTTATTTTAAAGTTTATACTTTATTCTTTATGATGTTTCACCAAGTGATGTGCGAGAATTCAATCTCAGTTATCAGAGAACTATTGAAGGGAAAAACAATTTTAAAGCTTCTCGTACTAGTTGTGGATTGCGAATTGAATTCCATTATCATATTAACGGCTGCAGCAAAATCGATAAAAACAATTTCTTCTTCATGCATGACAAATCGGCTGGTTGTACGGACATATCCAAAAATTTATTTATTTTCCATATTTGCCTTTGGCTGCTTCAGAATCCAGTTTTGAAACGTAATTTCTTCCAAATTATACAAACACTGTGCCATGCCAAGAATGTGGGAATTTTCTACCAACGATTGATCCTTTGCTTTCTTCGAGAATACACCTTTTTTGTTAACTCTGACCACAAATGATTTTCTAATTTTATTATTGTCCATTGGAATTTTGTCTTCTCTTCTTCGGAGATTTTTATTCAAAATATTCACGTGGTCAAAATATGAACCTAAATTGCTTATTTTAATAACCAAGCATAATAATAATCAACATATACAGATCTTATGAGAACATTAACAGTGACGTTTTTATTTGCAGAGCTCGTGTTAATTTGGCAGCCATATAACCCATATGTGATAAAGGTGATTTTTATGTAGATAACTTATTCTAAACAGTCGAGTTTTCAAGGGTTTAACTTTAATAGATTTCACCATTTTCATCACTTAAATCAGATCGTAAAACTGGCTGCTGCTGGAGCGTGTCGATAAAAAAGCATTATATCCATTAAATATTGAGCCTTATCAATTTTAATTTTACAAAGAGCTCGTTTTCAATTCCAGTCATAGCTAAATTCATTATCTTCACTTTTTTTGGGTCGGTCAAAAATAAGAAGCGAAGTCTGCGCTATGTGCATCCGTATGGTGCGTAAGATAGGTACACGCGTTGATATTTCCGACAAATCATACACAGCACTTGATTTTTTAATCAACTGAAAAAAATTTGAATATATCGTTTTTTGAATCACTGACATTATTTTATTATGGACCTGTGGAATATGTCAGAATTTTTGTAGTTGTAAAAGGGTCGCGTATTTAAAAAGGTTTTAAACACATGTTATACTCAAATCTTGATACCCCTAGATTACAGCAATTATGCTGGAATCTAGGACGTCCAAATTGGGATGATGAGCTACCATAACCTTCTGATCATTAATCCTTTAATTTTTCGAATAAGAATGTTTGAATGACATCCTTCTTGATATTATTGATAAATACGAGTAGATATGAATTCACAATACTAATTTATATTTGTTTTTATTATGTATATTCATCAATATTTGCATCGAGAATTTTCTGAAGGTTTTCATGTGGAAATCAGCTCGAGGGTAACGAATCAAATTTTTGTTGAAACTCTTTAAAAACTCTCCCCTTTCTTGAATATAGTTTCACTCCTTTATGTACTTTTGCTAAAGTAACAAATTTGCCTCATATAAGTAGTACAATAGATTCGAATTGATTTAATTTTTAGCAGGTTTTCACTTCGAACACCTGCTTATTAAAATGAGTACGAGCACCAGAAACTCAATTTCCTATATATCTCTCTCTCTCTCTCTCTATATATATATATATATATATATATATATATATATATATATATATATATATCTCTCTCTCTCTCTATATATATATATATATATATATATATATATATATATATATATATATATATATATATATTCATATGTATGTATTTATAAGCTTATGTATTTTAGCGTTATTTACACGATAAAGGGCGCAATTTTGAAGCAATAGGGTTGAAAGTTTGTAAATAGATAGCTTCGTATGATATCCTGGATGGGATTGGTTTTGGTTCGAATTGGTTGGGGGTTGACTCCCCTGGAGAGAAAATAAATCTTGTTTGCACGATAGAAGGCGCAATTTTTTAGCATTAGGGTTGAGAGTTTGTATCTAGGTAGTTTTGTATGATATCTTGAATAGGATTGGTTTTAGTTCGAATTGGTTGGGGGTTCACCCCCGGGGGAAGGAATAAATCTTGTTTACACGATAAAGGGAGCAATTTTGAATCAATAGGGTTGATAGTTTGTAAATAAGTAGTTTCTTATGAAATCTTGGATGGGATTGGGTTTGGTTTGTATTGGTTAGGGGGTTTACCCCCTGTGGGAAAATAAATCTTGTTTACACGATAAAGGGCGCAATTTTGAAGCAATAGGGTTGAAAGTTGGTAAATTGGTAGTTCTCCATGATATCTTGAATAGGATTGGTTTTGGTTCGAATTGGTTAAATACTTACACTCTAAAAGTCTGGACTCACAGTCATTAGAACAAAAATAAAATACAGGAAACATTTAGGTATACGGGACTTACAATACATGGATATTTTAAAATAGTACAGCACAAGACGAATATGATAAAATAATATACAATGTTGTTCTGACTCGGAAGTGCAGCCAGTAGCGGTATTTATATAGATGCTAAAACTCGCGTTATCACAGATTCTTATCGCAGTTTGTTTGGTTTTTTTTTGTGTGTGTTGGTGGAATATTAAATAAGGAAATTTTTTTAATCTCGCATGCTATAGGATCGTCAAATTTGAATGTTAGTTTTTGATGTTTATTTTATCTAAAATATTGAAATATGCCAAGTTTAAATTTTCAATATCCGTTCGTTTATTTACCGAGTAGTTTTTTTTTTAATTTGAATCATTTCAGGTATTATTCTTTTTCTATAGTTAGTTTGTCGGTCTTGAATAGGATTGGTTTTAGTTCGAATTGGTTGGGAGTTCACCCCCCGGGGGAAGGAATAAATATTGTTTACACGATAAAGGGAGCAATTTTGAAGCAATAGGGTTGATAGTTTGTAAATAGTTAGTTTCGTATGAAATCTTGGATAGGTTTGGGTTTGGTTTGTATGGGTTAGGGGGTTTACCCCCTGTGGGAAAATAAATCTTGTTTACACGATAAAGGGCGCAATTTTGAAGCAATAGGGTTGAAAGTTGGTAAATTGGTAGTTCTCCATGATATCTTGAATAGGATTGGTTTTGGTTCGAATTGGTTGGGGGATTTACCCCCTGGGGAGAAAATAAATCTTGTTTACACGATAAAGGGCGCAATTTAGAAGCAATAGGAATGAAAGTTGGTAAATAGGTAGTTTTCTATGACATCTTGGATATGATTGGTTTTGGTTCGAATTGTTTGGGGAGTTGACCCCCCTGGGAGAAAATACATCTTGTTTACACCACAGAAGGCGCAATTTTGTAGCAATAAGTTTGATAATTTGTATCTAGGTAGTCTTGTATGATATCTTGAATGGGATTGGTTTTGGTTCGAATTGGTTAGGGGTTTGACCCCCAGAGGGAAGAAATAAATCATGTTTACATGATAAAAGGCGTAATTTTGGAGGAATAGGATTGAAAGTTTATGAGTAGGTAGTTTCGTATGATATATTGGATGGAATTGGTTATGGTACGAATTGCTTGGGGGTTGGACCCCCCCAGAAGAAGAAATAAATCTTGTTTACACAATCGAAGGCGCAATTTTGGGACCATGAAACTTTGTATGTAGGTAGTTTCGTATGATATTTTGGATGGTATTCATTGCGATATAAATTGGTTGGGAGGTTGACAATGTCGCAATTTTTGTTTTTTGGATTTGAAACAAAAGTTATAATTGAATGAATAGATTTTTTCAACTTGATACGTTTGGAAACCTGTTTTTCTAATGCAGTCCGCTGCGATATAGTTTTTTTTTATTTTCACATATAGAAGGTGCTAAATTCACATGACTTCTGACTGAATTACATACTGAACATCATACTTTCGTACCTTTTTGACCACACAAAAACGGAAAAATCAAGCTAAAATGCAATTTTCAAGATTCCAATGCAATTTGTATTCAAATTTTTCAATGTTAATTTACACTTTGAAATGTTGATGGCCATAGTGATTTTTACAGATCAAAGTAAATTCACCGTTCTAGAAGATTCAAAAGACAAAAGGAATTTGACATTTAATTCTACTATCGAAAAAGCTGTCTATTATTTTTGTGCAGATGTGATTCGCATTCTTTGTAATCTCTCTTGTTATATTTAGAATAAAATGTGGGATATTCTAATTCATTGGATAGTATGCGTGGAAATATCGATTTTGTATCTAAAAATGACATCCCTTTTGACGAGACCATAATCCAATACCGATTTCTTCGCGAGATGCGGAGGGAAAAAATGATACCCTAGGGTACGCTTCCATCTTTCTACAGTATAGATTACCAAATGGCAGTATAGAAAGGCCATATCATCAAGGCAATTTTGTTGAAGCGATTCAGTTTGTATTATCGAAAAACAAAAACAGCATGTTGATTATAGGTTCAAGTTGCTCGAGTGGTAATATCTCACTGTCTCTGCCTTATATGCTCCATTTACTCTGCTTTATGTGTATAATCTTTCAAGGATTCTGTTGTATAATTTTTGTTTCGATATCGCAACGATTAATATGATACTACTTTGAATATATGTTATTCCAAATATAAACTATAAAAGAATTTATTGAATAAAATCATCTTAGATTTTTTGAAGAAAACATGCTGAATAAACGAGTAATTTTTCAAAGATGTGAAAGCATTATATATAATAAAAGTAAATTCATATTTTTTCGACATAGTTCTAAATTTATATTGCTGATTATAAAGTTTATGCGTGGAAATTTGTTGGGTTTGGGATCGGGTAAATGAAGGTACAATTTATTTAAAACAGCCGACGTTTCGCAAAATATGTTTGCATCATCAGGGCTCTTGAAGTATAAAAGGATTTTTTCTTTTTCATATAAATTACACAAAAATTTTCAATGTGTGGGTAAAAAATGAATTCAATGAACAATTAAATAAAGTTAAATGCACATCAATAATTAGGATTAATAATAACAATAATAGGACATTACATCTAAAAATGAGGGTAGAAACAACTAAAAACAACCACTTGTATGTGCATACATTATATTTTTTTCTTTTTTTTTGTGTTACAGGGTAAAAAAACAACAATACTAATTAAAAAATACTTACACTCTAAAAGTCTGGACTCAGTCATTAGAACAAAAATAAAATACAGGAAACATTTAGGTATACGGGACTTACAATACATGGATATTTTAAAATAGTACAGCACAAGACGAATATGATAAAATAATATACAATGTTGTTCTGACTCGGAAGTGCAGCCAGTAGCGGTATTTAGATAGATGCTAAAACTCGCGTTATCACAGATTCTCATCGCAGTTTGTTTGGTTTTTTTTTGTGTGTGTTGGTGGAATATTAAATAAGGAAATTTTTTTATAATCTCACATGCTATAGGATCGTCAAATTTGAATGTTAATTTTTGATGTTTATTTTATCTAAAATATTGAAATATGCCAAGTTTAAATTTTCAATATCCGTTCTTTTATTTACCGATTAGTTTTTTCTCAAATTTGAATCATTTCAGGTATTATTCTTTTTCTATAGTTAGTTTGTCGGTCTAAAATTGTAAAGTTTTGAAGTTGAAGTTATGCCCCGTGTCTTGTTTGTGCTGTACTATGCAGTCGGATTTTTCTTCAGAAGATATTTCTTTTCGTCGTTTTTATGTTTTCGTATTCTGTCTTTTAAGTACCGTGATGTTTGTCCAATGTAACTTTTATTACATATATTGTAAGGAATGCGATAGATAATATTTAAGTTTAAAAGTTGCTCTGTTTTTGCCTTAGGTTTAGAAAAATAGTTATTTTTAAGAGTATTGCAACACTTTTGGGCTATTGTAATTTTTTTATTGTCTGATGTTGTTTGTCTTTCTAGTGATTCTTTCAACTGTCAAAATATCCATGTATTGTAAGTCCCGTATACCTAAATGTTTCCTGTATTTTATTTTTGTTCTAATGGCTGTGAGTCCAGACTGTCAGAGTGTATTTTTTAATTAGTATTGTTGTTTTTCTACCCTGTAACACAATGAAAAGAAAAAAATGTAATGTATGTACATAAGAGTGATTGTTTTCAGTTGTTTCAACCCTCATTTTCAGACGTTATGTCTGTATTTAATCCTATTTATTGTTGTGCATTTAACTTTATTTAATATATCCTATTATACTTTTAGAGCCCTGATGATGCAAACATATTTTGCGAAACGTCGGCTGTTTTAAATAAATAGGACTTTTATTTACCCGATCCCAAACCCAACAAATTTCCACGCATCAACATCTACTTTGGATCGTTAAAGAAAAATCGATATATAGTTTATGTCATGAAGTACAAAAATCTCCTAATATTGTGAAAATATAGTATCATCTCTCAACCAGTATCTATCGTATATATCATCCATGTAATATGTCCTTGTAATGAAAGAATGTGTATACTTCAATGAAATTAAATTATTTATAAGTTATACAAAAAACTTCACTTAATAGTTTTTTCAATAAGCCTTAAGGCCCAACATAAGAATGAATTATGACTAACCTATTTAATGGTTAGTCTGAAAGTTGAATAGACTTTATTTAATTTCAACCAACGAATCTTTTATTCTTATTTCTCTGTGTTAATAGCTTGGTATTGTTATGGAATCGAACCTTTTCGGATATAAATTATTTTGCAAAATAATCTCTCACTCGCAGAGCTGAAAGGTTACTTTCTACGCCTGTCCATGTTCAATTCTGACAAATCGAGTTGTAAGTCTATATAGGCCTATTTAAAATTCAACCTTTTACATGAGATTCAAAGTATTTCACGTTTTAAAAGCGCCAAAGTCGTGTTTCAACATGACGCCTTTATAACTTTCGTAAGAACGCGGACTAAAGCAGAATCTTCTTTCGTTCTGGCTTAGAACTCTATATGTCCCGCCTCTTCCATAGTCATTTTATCGAAAGAAATCAAAGCGTTATGAGCTTTTCGGTTTCCGACAACTTCAGTTCTAGGTTATCGGATAATTTAGTAGGTTATTAGTTATTCACTAGTCCGAGGCTCTTATTTATGCAGAACGCATCACCAGGTTTCAATTATTCCGAACATGTCTTGCGGCTGGATTTAGCAAGCAGTTTCACGTGATTAGAAGAGAAAATTCTTTTCCAAAAATATATCGTTAATTTCAGAAATGTAATATTTCAATGAGCTCCAACAGGGAAATTACCATGAAAGAACAATTAAGTGACGGAAATATTTCATTGTCAATACCCACCTGACAGAAACATAAGTGAATCAAATTGAAGTCGTATTTTCTCCTCACTTTTTTATTCATGCAAATTCTTCATCCCCTACGGCAATTTAGAAGCAGAGAAGCACACGGAAAAACAAATTCTCAACATTAAAATGAATGCGGTTAAGAAACAAAATCTAAACATATTAAAACAATGGTTTATAAAATCAATTTACACATTTATTAAATAAAATACATATGACTCAGGGTTCGGTGAAACTTCACATTCTTCAGATGCTTTCAGATTCATTTTAGCATCTGAAGACGATGAAGTTTCACCGAAACGTGCGTCAGGCGTATTTTATTTAATAAATTGTGTAAATTGTTTTCATAAACCTTTTTTTATTGATTTATATCATGTATCGGCCCAATCAATCCGAAACTGAAAATCTAAACCCCCAAATTTCAATTCCCGAACACAATCTCAATCTGCGGAAGCTGTGGAGGTGCGCCACCTATAAACAAAAAACCTGCATAAAAATGGCTGCAGTTTAAGAAAAAAGTTTATACCAAAAAGCACTTGCCTAACATCAACACAATCTATGGATAAATTTTCAACCCTTCAACTCAATTTGGGCGGGTTTGAGTGTGTAAAAATCTATCAAGAATCAGTTTTCTTGCTCTGTACCCTCTTCATAATATTCTAGAATACTGAATTATTTAGGATATGTTTTTCATAATTAATTACCACAACTCTTGCTACCTCTCGTGCAACCGATTTTACTTTATGAAGTAAAAGAAGGGAAGAATGATCATTTTAAATCGTGCTTTTTCAGTTTAGTAAATCGAAAATAATTGGAATATTTGAACTTTCATACAAATTTTTCACTAAAAGCATATCACCTTTGGCAACGACATTTTCAAGTACTTTTTGGCAAACCAAACACATTCGTTGCGTACTATGTCATGGAAAAAATAATCTGAATTAATATTTGGTACTCCAAAAAAAACTCCTTAAAAACAAAGCGACACAAATTTTGAATTATTCTACAAATCTTGGGAGCAGTAGGTAATTAAATTTCACTTTTCCAGCAAAATCTTTCATTTTCCCATGATGTCGCATTTTTGTAAAATATTGGCTGTGCAATATCTTGGTATCTAATATCTTCAGTGTTAAGATGTTCTATTCTCAGTAATTTATCCCTTCGTGAAGAATCGAATAACTTAATCAATAATGGCATGGTTAATATTGGGTCGCATCAGTGAAAACACTTATTCCATATGTTTCATTATAACTATCAAATATTATACACAATTGAAGCCATATTTCATCTATTCAATGGGTGAATCTTGTGTGACAATGATTTATCATCCATAATATCATGGAGAATTTCAGTTAGCCTAGCACCATCTAGAGTTTCCGGTATGCATCATCTTCAGTTAGTATTTAGTTTCCATAAACTCTGTCTGGAGACATATTACGCTCATAAAATAGTTATTACCTGGTATTACATACAACCTCAGATTAAAACTTTGAACGTCCATAAACTCGAGTGGAAGTAATTCAAGCATCTATTCACTTGTTGGAGTTAACTTGTGCCATATAACTTGTAAGTAATTGGGTAGTTTACAAAATGAATTGAAATTATTTGTTTTCTACTGATTTGCTTTTGAGTCAGATGGTCCATATATATATATATATATATATATATATATATATATATATATATATATATATATATATATATATATATATATATATATATATATATATATATATATATATATATATATATATATATATATATATATATATATCTATATATCTCAGTTTACGTTTCTAATAGTCTTTGATTCAATGTTTCTAATTGGACATAAAGGTGAAACGACTAATTTGTTGGATGAATTTAAGTAAAACTCACTATTCTTTGCCAAGCTTTCGAATTTTAATTCAATTCTTCTTCAGGGCTTCTGGAGGTACAACATACAGTTTCTATCTAAGAAAGTACAGTTTTTTTATTAATTACTGAATTTTGAGGTTATTTATAGGATTCCTGCAAAGCTCAAAACATATTTCGTTTCTCAATTTAAAGCAAATAAGTTCGGACATCACATGTATTTTGTTAGTATTTAAAATTATTTATGAATAAGGTTAATCAGCAATTTTCTCAATTTGATATTTTTCTTTTTTTCCTTTTATTTGACATTTACTTCTTTTCATTCTTGTACTCTGTGTTCTCTATTCATCGATCGGTCGATCATAGAATCTTGAGTTTTCTTTCGATTTTTCCAATAGGTATTTATATATGGAACTAAGATTTTTAGTGTCAGCTTTTTTGTTCATGGAGTTTTCTTGTTTGTTAATTTCAATCATTCCCAAGATTAATCTTTTATGGTAATTTCGTTCAACTTTTAACACGTTACAGTCTTCATAATTCATCCTGTAATCCAAATTGAACGCATGTGTGGCCAGTGCACATCTTTCGTGATGTTTTCTGGTGTCTGACTTATGGTACGTCAACCTACTCTTCAACCATTGCGAAGTTTGACCTATGTGTCTCACAATCAACACACTTTATTTCATACACCACATTACTTTTTAGTGTTTTCGGAATTGGATCTTTTAATTTTTTATATAAATTCCTTACAGTTACCTGATTATGTACAGCGATTTTAACATTTTCATTACTAAATATATTTCTTAGTTTATTTGTCAATCCATTGATGTTGAGATATGAAGCATAATGTATAAGATCTGCTGTGTTCGTATTTCTTTCAATTTGATTTTTTGTTTCCTGGCTGGAGAACAACAATTTATTTAACATTCCGTTCGGATAACCATTTTCTTTGAATATTGACAATAAACTCTCAATTCCTTCTTTAACGTATGATTCATGACATATCTTGTATATTCTTTGTTTCATTTGTTTTATCATTATTTATTTTCGTGTACATATTATGATTTGAGTTGTAGTGTATCATTTTGTTAGAATTTGATTCTTTTCTATACCATTTCAACATTATTGCGATATTATGTCTTTTAGCATGAGAATGTTAAAATCGCTTTACATAAACAGGTAACTGTAAGGAATTCATATAAAAAATTGAAAGATCCAATTCCGAAAACACTAAAAAGTAATGTGGTGTATGAAATAAAGTGTGTTGATTGTGAAGGGGGATATAGGACAAACTTCGCAATGATTAAAGAATAGGTTGACGTTGCATAAGTCAGACACCAGAACACATCAGGAAAGATGTGCACTGGCCACACATGCGTTCAATTTAGATTACAGGATGAATTATGAAGACTTTAACGTGTTACAAGTTGAACGAAATTACCATAAAAGATTAATCTTGGAAATTTATTTCGTATGGCAGGAATACAGCTGTTTTAAAAAACATATATACATGAGTAGAACGGTATAAACGGTATACATACAGAGTATAAACAAGTTAAATATAACACAAACAAAGCAAGTAACTGAAACGAACAAAGTAAAACATAGAATGTATGAGAACACAATTGAGAAAGTGGTAAGGTGGTCTCAGTCAACTATGGGTAGATATCCAGTCCACTCAGCCATTCAGTTGCGCCTCCCTTGAGCAGATGGAGCTCACCTATGGTTCCCGAGAATCTTCTCAAAGGACACTCAGTGGCAATATGGTGCAGTGTCTGGGAGGGGTGTCCGCAGTCGCAGTCGGGGCTATCGGCCATCCCCCATTTATGCCTCCAAAAGTTACACAGGCCATGGCCAGTTCTCGACCGATTGAGAGATGTCCAGGATCTTCTAGGCAGGTCAAAACCATCGGTTCGCTCAGTTGGGTCTGGTATCAGTCCATTTACGTCGGGGTTAGATGTATTCCACTCCCAGCGCCAGGCGTCTCCGATGTCGAAGTTGTCTCTTACCAGCTGCTCTCCGATTCTCCATGTTGGTTTACGGGATTTTAGTCTGAATTGACTAATGCAGTCCCGGTGTATGGGGAGATGGTGGTTATTTACGCATTTCTGCCATTCCCTCTTCAGGACCTGGTGTCTTCGTAGGTGTGGAGGGGGAATATTAGACAGAACTGGGAGCCATTGTGTGGGAGTGGACTTGACCGTCCCTGTTATCAGCCGCATGGTGGTGTTTAACTGAGTGTCTATCATTCTTATGTGAGCGCTATTCAGCCATGTAGGACTACAATACTCTGCTGTTGAGTAAACGAGCGCAAGGGCCGACGTTCTAAGAACCGTGGCACTCGCTCCCCATCCACTTCCTGTCAATTTGTGGAGGATATTATTTCTAGTTTTTATTTTCCCTACTATCTTCCTTATGTGAGTTTTGTAGGTGGGTGAGCGGTCGAATATCACTCTTTGTACTTTGGATGTGGGTTGTATCTCAACAGCTGGTCCCTAAACCTAATACTGGGGGTATAGCCCGCCTGCTTATTGTTGAGGTGAAAGCAAGCTGTCTCAGTTTTAGTGGCGTTGGGTCTAAGTCTCCATGTTTCAAAGTATATATCCATCCTCTTGAGGTCGGCTTCGAGGGCCTTTTCAGAGGTTTCGAAATCCGTAGACTGACTAATAAGGGCGATGTCATCCGCGTAGATGAACTTTTTAGAATATGTGGTTGGTAAATCAGAAGTGTATATGTTAAAAAGTACGGGTGCCAACACTGATCCTTGGGGCAGACCGTCATTAAGTCTATAGCTGCGGCTCCTGCTGCCATTCAGGTGTACTTCGATAAATCGGTTTGACAGCATGTTATTGAGTAAGGTAGCCAGTGATTTACAAGGTACGACACGGGAAAACTTCAGGAGCATACCTTGTCTCCAGACCGTGTCGTACGCCGATGACAAGTCAATGAACACAGCAATAGATTTCTTTCTTTCCTCGAAACCCCTCTCAATATGCGTGGCTACCGAGAGCACCTGGTCACCACAGCTTCTTCCTGGCCTAAAACCGGCCTGCTCAACAGGTATGAATTCTTCTGCGACGGGTTGTATTCTATTAAGGATGAGCCTCTCGAGCAGCTTATAGCAGACACTCAACAAAGCAATCGGTCTAAAATCTTCGACTTGTTGACCTGTCTTTCCGGGTTTGAGAGTAGCAACCACCTTCGTCCTTTTAAACTGGGCTGGCAGCCTTCCCAAGCGTAGGATGTAGTTGTAGAGCTGTGTCAACCAGAGCCTTACCTTTGGGCCACAGTGCTTTAGGAACTCGGGGTATATGCCGTCCATGCCAGCAGCTTTACCCATCTTCGTGTCGTTTATGGCCTTAGATATCTCAGACACGGAAAACTCTCCCGAAAAACGGCTTTCAGGCAATGACTCCCTAATGTCATATAGTTCCCTCCTGGCTTCTCGGACTTTCTTTTTGTCCGCGCCAGGTGCTCTCCTTGTAAGATCGACAATTCTGTTGGCGACGTCGTTAGGGCTAATGTTACCTGCAGTCCTAGCTGATTTCATGGATGCGTCGCCCAGCCTTGAAAGCAAGTGCCAGGCCTTTCTACTGGAGTGCTTGAAACTCATTTCGTTCATTAATGCGTGCCATTTTTCGCGCCGAGCTGTGTCCAGGCAGTCCAAAAGCTCGTCGGCAATATCGGGGTCAGGGTTTTCCAGATACTCATTATAGAGATCCGTGCATTCATGATTCCAACCAGGAATATATGTCTCGCGGTACCCCCTAGGGATATGTTTTTTTGCGATAGATACCAGTAAGTTCACAAATCGTGTGTAGTTATCTGTTGTTGGGGGGATCCATTGGGTATTCAGTTCTAGTTCGTCGGTAAAACCCTCCCAATCAGCTTTTCCAAAATTCCAGCGGGGTTTGGGAACTGACCTGATGATGGGAACCTGGACTCCAACACTCAGTAATACAGGTCTATGCTGGCTTCGAGGAAAATCTGGGAGGACTTTCTTGTTACAGCGTAAAGGTGTGTTTTGCAGGTCTCTAGTGACAAAGCACAGATCTGGGCAATAATCTCTTCCCCATCTGGCTGAATGGAACGTGCCCCTGTCTTTTGGGTCGTGGATTAGGAAGGTATTTTCCATCTCCGTCCAATGAGACACACCTTCGCCATCCTGATTGGTGTCGTTGTATCCCCACTGCGTGTTATGGCTATTGAAGTCTCCCATGATTATAGCAGGATGTTGAATGTTGCGGATCGAACTGTCAGTCCACGGTTGAGGTGGGGGTTTATATAGGTTTATAATTTCCGTGTTGGAGATCATTATCCGCGTAACATGAATGTTTGACTCTGTGGAGCTTACAATGCTGTGCACGTCTTCGATGTTTCGATGACGTTGAATTTAACAAACAATAAAACTCCATAAACAAAAAAACTGACACTAAAAACCTTAGTTCCATATATAAATACAAATAATTGGAAAAATCGAAAGAAAACTCAAGATTCTACGATGGACCGATCGATGAATAGAGAACACAGAGTACAAGAATGAAAAGAAGTAAATGTCAAATAAAAGGAAAATATCAAATTGAGAAAATTGTTGATTAACCTCATTCATAAATAATTTTAAATACTAACAAAATACAGGTGATGTCCGAACTTATTTGCTTTAAATTGAGAAACGAAATATGTTTTGAGCTTTGCAGGAATCCTATGAATAACCTCAAAATTCAGTAAGTAATTAATATAAAAACTGTACTCCATTAGATAAAAACTGTATGTTGTACTTCCAGAAGCCCTGAAGAAGAATTGTATTAAAATTCGAAAGCTTGGCAAAAAATAATGAGTTTCACTTAAATTCATCCAACAAATTAGTCGTTTTACCCTTATGTTCAATTAGAAACTATATATATAAATATATATATATATATATATATATATATATATATATATATATATATATATATATATATATATATATATAAATATTTGTTCTATGGCGACTAAATTAATATTTATTCTCCTAATGTTGTTTGAACAGCCTTTTGTTTTCAAATAATTAATAAACAAAAACTGCTTTCCTTGAATAAATTGTTGTAGTTGTGAGTAGAAACAAACAGCTTTAACTACAAAGTATTCAGTGGAAACTTAAATTATTTAACGCAAATGGTTAATTCTAGTATTATACAGTTGATACTAGTATTTACGACGGAGTTAAGACAAACTAGTGCTACTAGGTAAAATCGTGTATTGACGGATTTCCGGATTTTCAACCGGTATAAATATATATATATATATATATATATATATATATATATATATATATATATATATATATATATATATATATATATGTATATATATATATATATATATATATATATATATATATATATTCATATATATACATATATATATATATATATATATATATATATATACATATATATATATATATATATATATATATATATATATATATATATATATATATATATATATATATATATATATATATATATATATATATATATATTTATATATAATTAATATCATGGAAATAAAAGTTTTGAACATAGGCTTCCCCTAGTATTTTCCAATCATTTCTGTTTTGTGCTTTTCGTTTCCAGTGTGTTCCTCCTATCTTTTTGTTGTCGTCTCCTCATCTCATCTGGGGTCTTCCTCCTGTGCCTTTCCCTATCCATGGTCTCCATTGTTGTATAGCTGTATTCCATCTGTTGTCTTTTTGTCTGGCATTATGACCTGCGAAGCTCCATTTTAGCCAGGCTATATGTTGTCCTGCGTCTTTAACTTTTGTTATGTTTCTCATCCAGTTGTTTTACAAAATTTTGTTTCGTTGCAAAATGAGATTAAATCTAGTATTATTTTTCAGTCTTAGTGAAAAGTTATTGAATATTTCCGTTTTTACAGGATTTGAATGATTATAAATTATAAATAAGTGAGTTTTTGGAACAGCTACAATTTACTCAGTAACGAGAAGTGACTGAAAACAAGAATCATAATATCTTGTTTGAGGAAATAATTAATTATATTATTTATACTGCCGAAATCATCATTTAGGAAATATTTTCAATTTATAATTTATAATGGTGTAAATTCTATTTTTCCTCGGAACTGAATAGTTTTCAACAATTTATAATTTTTCATCATTATTGAACGATATAACGTTGTTATATAATATTATTTGTTGTGCTGCCTATATCAGGATTGTAAAAACTTGAATTGCTATTAAAATCGACATATTGTTTGATGTGGAATGTGTATTATCAAAGTACAAAGTGATTAAACATTAACCAGCTGAGTGGCGTAGTTAACATCATGTCAAGCAATATATTTTGATTTGAATTTGATGATACGAATGGGAAATAAAGAAGAATTAATATTTCGATTGGTAAATAGCCTGGTTCAGAAATTGAATTTTTATTATAGTATCTGTGTGAATAGATAATTTCATAATTATACAAGTTTCGATTGGCATCTTTTTCATTTCAAAATTATATGAGTCTCAAGGAAATTCTTTGAGTAAATTACCGGTTGCACTAACAGTTCTAATAATTTCTATTTTGTAATAATTTCGAAACAGTTTCATCAGTTATTGGTTGAATATAAATTTTGATGCGTCGAATAAATGAACTAAAAATGTGTAAAACTAAGGAAAAGTCAGGAAAGCATGTTAGGTATCACCGTGCAACTTCACGTTATTTTCTCTTTATTTCAATATAAATATTCTGTTTTTTCATGTGGTATTCGTGTATCTATTTATTGTTAATAAATTATCTAAATTATACAAATATATCTAAGCTAATCCTTCTTCTGACAGAACCCTCGGTAAGTAGAAGGATCGATAAAAAATTTATATCAAGTTAAGAAATCACACATTTTTTCTACCTTGAATAACTATCGATATGGACTTTGTTTCAATGAAACAAAGGTCAAAAGTTTTTACGAACAATTTATTGTTTTTGTCATATTCTATATCGTATGAATTTTTTTCGATTATCAATCATTGAATAAACTACGTTGTCGGTATTTTGAATGGAATACTCTATATCTTCTCACAAGATGTATAAAATTTGATGAAGGATAAACCAAACTATGAAAATCACCTCAAGTTAGAAAATATCTGTTTCAAAATGTTGCATTATTATAAGGAGCATAAAAAAAGAAACAAAATTCATTCAACATATATATATATATATATATATATATATATATATATATATATATATATATATATATATATATTAATATATATATATATATATATATATATATATATATATATATATATATATATATATATATATATATATATATATATATATATATATATATATATATACAGGGTCCTGCAACAGTGGCGCGGTGTTCCATATCTCTATTTAGGAAGCAGATAGGAATCTATATTTTCATAATATTACTTTATCGCTCGAGCTCGACAAAATGAAATTATTGTCGGTCACACAGGGTGTTAAATTTTTTCTGGCCGGATACCAACTTTTTTTTTTCAAATGGCAACCTATATTTTTTATCGCTTTTTCGGTTTCTACATAGAAAATAAAAGTTTTTTTATGAAAATCTTCATTTCGAAAATGTGGACGGTTTTCGAGATTTTTGGCATTTTTGGTATTTTTTCCCAATATTGGTCACTCAGAATATTTGAAATTATAAAGTTGTGCCAAGTCCAATTGAAATGAGTTTTTCATCAAATATTCTAAATTGATAGTTCTCTCAAACGGTATATCGGAAATCGACCTGCGATATACAGGGTATAAAAAACCGCTTGCCATATATTGTAAATGAAAATTTGCAGAATCTTCCTTATTTCAAATGGAACACCCTATATATTATCGATTCAAAAGAAGCGCCAGCAAAGGCTCTACAAATGTCATACAGTATTCCCAATGGTTAAGTTTACTAGTTTTTTTTTAAACGGCTCTTTTATTCGAAAAATGGCAATTATTCATATTTCTTCGATATGATCTCAATGAACGAATTTTTCAACGCGAAATTCATTTGACGACTGATAAGAATATACGAAAGATATCTTGTTTCAATTATGTACATTACAAATTGTCCAAACGAATATTGTTTTCATGATATAAATGTATCTTGCAATTCATTATCTTCATTAGTAGCTGGCTTGATGCGCTCATGTTTAGAATAATTGATACATCCAGAAAGATCTTTCACCTGGATACCTTCTATTTGAATTCCGTTGAGAATAAATTCTACTTGCCAATAAACAATTCCTGTCTGATTTACCTAATCAATTTTTGATAACAACATTCTCATGAAATTATATCGAAAGTTCAACTTCACGAATTACTAAAGATTTCAATCCTCATTTGAATGCAAATATTTTGATCTGTCATTTGCCAGACTACTTGATTACCAATAAATATTTTTTTCCCTGAAATGTTGCTTTAGCTCGAAAGAATATGGCACAAATTTCGAGATTATGGAAATTATTTCAAATATTCAATAATGTACATTTTGTGGGTGGTTCACAACTTGTTTATCTACCAACAGGTAATATTTGAAAGAAGTCGTTCATTGAGACCATAGCGAAGAAATATGAATACTTGCCATTTTTCGAAAAAAAGAACCTTTTTAAGAAAAACTAGTAAACTTAACCATACGGAATACTTGATGACATTTGTAGAGCCTTTGTCGGCGCTTCTCATGGATCGATAATATACAGGGTGTTCCATTTGAAATAAGGAAGATTCTGCAAATTTTCATTTACAATATATGGCAAGCGGTTATATATACCCTGTATATCGCAGGTCGATTTCAGATATATCGTTTAAGAGAGTTATCAATGTAGAATATTTGATGAATAATTTATTTTAATTGGACTTGGCACAACTTCATAATTTCAAATATTCTAAGTGACCAATATTGGAAAAGAAACCAAAAATGCCAAAAATTTCGAAAACCGTCAATATTTTCGAAATGAAGAGCAATATAAAGTATCTTTCATTTTCTATGTAGAAACCGAAAAAGCGATGAAAAATATAGATTGCCATTTGAAAAAACATAGTTGGTATCCGCCCAGAAAAAATTTAACACCCTGTGTGACCGACAATATTTTCATTTTGTCGAGCTCGAGCAATAAATTAATATTATAGAAATATAGATTCCTATCTGTTTCCTAAATAGAGATATGGAACACCGCGCCACTGTTACAGGACCCTGTATATATATATATATATATATATATATATATATATATATATATATATATATATATATATATATAATATATATATATCATTATTATATATATATATATATATATATATATATATATATATATATATATATATATATATATATATATATATACTATATATATATATATATATATAATATATATATATATATATATATATATATATATATATATATATATATATATATATATATATATATATATATAAATATATATATATATATATATATATATATGAATATATATACATATATACTGCCGTGCTTAATGAAAACGCGGTATCTGCAAAAAATCTGAAATCGAGTTTTTGTTACACTTGGGTTTATTATGAGTCTAAATATCATCTTACAACTTCTAAAAGCGGTATCTACAGTTTTAATGTGTAAATTGTGTATATTTTATATGCCGTATGTGCTGAATTTTCCTGATTGCTTAACGAAAACGCCGTATATGCCTTAACCTTAGTAATAAAGCGGTATCTACCAACGGACCAGATGTAGTTACGGCCTTTTCTTTAAGGATGCCGCAAATGCCGCTTTTTCTCTTCGCAACACGTGCATAAATTGGCGGCATTTCCTCACAACACACAAACGCTTTAGTTTTCAACTTGATCGAGTGGTGTCAGTTTATGGTGCAAGGTGTCAGTTAGAAAAGAGTATTATTTAAACAATTAATAGTGACAAATATATTCTAAATCTTATGTGAATAGTTAGTTACATGTTACACAACAGTCTCGATTATGCACAAGAATTTTCGAGAAAAATACCCAAACACTGAAGTGTCGTATGAAACTTACCGAAAGAAGATCAAAGAAAGAGGTATATCGTTTGCAAAACTTGGGCATGAAGAGTGCGAAGTATGCGAGGCATTTAAAATGCACGAACACAATGAAAATAATCTAGTA